>BLSH010048066.1:1156319-1186961 GCA_018402905.1 Glandirana rugosa | reverse complement strand
TTTTATTTTAATTTTATTATTTTTTTACCATTTAATTTAATTTTTTTTACAAATGTATTTTTACATTTTTTTAGGAGCTCTATTGGGGGGCTTTGATGAAATATCAGGGGTCTAAACAAACCTCAGCTTTCAATCTCCATCTGTGTAGCCTCAGCTGCACAGAATGAATGGACAGGAATAGCTGTGCACCGAGCCTCCCATTCATTCTGAAACGGAAGTATAGTAAAAACAGTTTACTATGCTTCAGTTATGAATGAACCAATTGGTACCAATTACTGAGTCTGTTCATTCAGAAAAGGAAGAAGACAGTAAATGACAAATTTACTGACCCGTTCCCATCCCTCCATCATGACACATCTTCTACAGCAGCTGGCAGGAGAGAGGAGGGGGGGGGGGAAAGCAGCTCTGTGGGGGGACCAGGGAAGCACACAGGGACCCTGGGAACAGCAGAAGACAACTAAACTGGATAGAGGAAAATGGAGGAGATTGGTTCCTCTAAATGCCACCCCTGCCATCCCTCCTATTCAAGTGTACAAGGGAGGCACATGGGTCCCCTGGACCACGGGTCCCGGTTGCAATTGCAACCCCTATAGTTGCACCCCTGTGTAAGACATTGTAGAAGCTACTACAGCGATGACCATGATTTTCCTGGTGTTGAGCGGCTGCCCTTCTGCATAGTAATCACAGCAGGGCCACCATTCAGAGAACACCTTGCATTGCTCTCAATGCATGCAAAGCATTCTCTGATTGGACAAGGTGGAGATCATGACTTCACTGCCCCTCCTCTCCACCAAATCTCCCCAAAGTGAGGGAAAAACCACCTTTGGCAGTTTTCTTTGGAACATTTTGTCCTCTATTCAGGGGAGGGCTGGCAGCCTTAGGCCTGGGGGGCAAGTCCAGTCAAGTGGCCCACTGAACCACCGAATCAGCTCACCATCCGTGCCCACCTGGTTTTAGAATGGATATTGATGTTATGAAGCAAGACAAATATGATACAATGTGGTAACATAATTTAATGTTAATAGTAACAAAGGAGCTTTAACAAAAATAATGCATCAATGCAGCCTCACTACCCACCAATGCAGCCGCACCAGTGCCCATCAATGCAGCCTCACCAGTGCCCATCAATGCAGCCTCAACAGCCACCAATGCAGTCTCACCAGTGCCCACCGATGCAGCCTCACCAGTGCCCACCAATGCAGCCTCACCAGTGCCCACCGATGCAGCCTCACCAGTGCCCATCAATGCAGCCTCACCAGTGCCCCCCCTCCCCCTTGCCTGCAGTTAGTTGGTGGCTGCTCCCCTGGCCCCTACTTCCTTCCTCCACAAGAAGAAAAAAGTGTGAGCGGCAGCGGCCGTCAACCATTTTGAATGTAAGTTAGGATGGCCTGGGGGGCAATTGCCACCCTGCCTCCTGGCCCAGCCCTCCTCTGCCTCTATTCCTATTCTAGTGTCAGTGTATTTTCCTGCGCTTTCATGATAATGCCTAAGGAAAGGAAATTCACAAGTGGGGACATAGACAGCAATAAAAACCCAACAGAGGCATACATACAATTTAAAGTGGAACTATTGTCTACTATTAAAAAAATATGTGCTGCAGAACCTAAAGAGGAGCTCCAGCCCCCTCACTTCTCTATACAGAGAAGTGTTTGTTGCAATTCATTCACATAAATCATATATATATATTATGCCACTGGATTTTCTTTCTGTTTAAATCCTCTAAGTACCTTATTCCTGTAGCACTATTGTGCTGTCACATCATCTTTTCCTGTTCTTTGGCATCTGCAAGGAAAGGGACTTCTATTACTTGGAGAGGCTTCTATTACTTTGCTGATGTATCTACAGTGTCAGTCTGTGTCTGCACAACCCTGATTGGTGCTCTGCCAGTCACATGACTATAGGAAAACACAGTTTCAGAAGGGTCATTCAAATGAGGTTATAAGTATGAAAAAAAGATTTATAGCTCCCTTTTCAATCTTTATTGAACATCAAATGTGTATTTTTGGGCATTAATATGGTGTAGGTGGAGTCAGAGATGACTGACACTAGTTGCCATTTCTTCAGATGGCATCTACATCCAAGTCTCTTTTTTTACTTTACATCTACAGTTGTGCTCATAATTTTATATACCCTGCCAGAATTTATGATTTCTTGGCCATTTTTCAGAGAATATGAATGATAACAGAAAAACTTTTCTTTCACTCATGGTTAGTGTTGGGCTGAAGCCATTTATTATCAGTCAACTGTGTTTACTCTTTTTAAATCACAATGACAACAAGCTACCCAAATTACCCTGATCAAAAGTTTACATACGCTGGTGATTTTGGCCTGATAACATGCACACAAGTTAACACAAAGGGGTTTGAATGGCTATTAAAGGTAACCATCCTCACCTGTGATCTGTTTGCTTGTAATTAGTGTATGTGTATAAAAGGTCAGTGGGTTTCTGGACTCCTGACAGACCCTTGCACCTTTCATCCAGTGTTGCGCTGACGTTTCTGGATTCTGAGTTATTGGGAAAGCAAAAAAATTGTCAAAGGATCTGCGGGAAAAGGTAGTTGAACTGTATAAAACAGGAAAGGGATATAAAAAGATATCCAAGGAATTGAGAATGCCAATCAGCAGTGTTCAAACTCTAATGAAGAAGTGGAAAATGAGGGGTTCTGTTGAAACCAAACCACGGTCAGGTAGACCAACTAAAATTTCAGCCACAACTGCCAGGAAAATTGTTTGGAAGAAAAACCCACAAACAACTTCAGGTGAAAATGCCACAAAGTATCCCACTTACAATACGCCAAACAGCACAGAGACAAGCCTCAAACCTTCTGGTACAAAGTCATTTGGAGTGATGAGACCAAATTTGAGCTTTTTGGCCACAACCTTAAACGGTACATTAGGAGACAAGTCAACAAGGCCTGTGAAACATGGAGGGGGATCGCTGATGTTTTGGGAATGTGTGAGCTACAAAGGCACTGGAAATTTGGTCAAAATCGATGGCAAGATGAATGCAGTATGTTATCAAAAAATACTGGAGGAACATTTGCATTCATCAGACAGGAAGCATGGGACATACTTGGACATTCCAACATGACAATGATCCAAAACACAAGGCCAAGTTGACCTGTCATTGACTACAGCCGAATAAAGTGAAGGTTCTGGAGTGGCCATCTCAGTCTCCTGACCTCAATATCATTGAGCCACTCTGGGGAGATCTCAAATGTGCAATTCATGCAAGACAGCCCAAGAATTTCCAGGAACTGGAGGCTTTTTGCCAAGAAGAATGGGCAGCTTTACCATCTGAGAAGATAAAGAGCCTCATCCACATATATCACAAAAGCTTCAAGCTGTCATTGATGTTAAAGGGGGCAATACACAGTATTAAGAACCGGGGTATGTAAACTTTTGATCAGGGTCATTTGGGTAGTTTATATTGTCATTATGATTTAAAAAGAGTAAACACAGTTGATTTATAATAAATGGCTTCACCCAAACACTAACCATGAGTGAAAGAAAAGTTTTTGTGTTATCATTCATATTATCTGAAAAATGGCCAAGAAATCATAAATTCTGCCAGGGTATGTAAACTTATGAGCACAACTGTGTTAGCAATTACATTGGATATATTTAAAAGTGATTTATTTTAAACTAAGCTTTTTTTGGGAGTTTCTTAGTGAATATAATCAATCAGCATACTATATTCCACCCCAACCCCCATAGTGTTTAACAATTAAAGAACATGGAGGAGGGGGGAGGGAGGGGAGTTTCATTTACCACTGTGTATACGCCTACATATATCACTCTGTAGTCATGTGGGCTGCACGGATAAGGAAAAAGATTAAATGAAGAGCTTAAAAGGGAACTGAAATTGAGGACACCAGCTGGTCTACACAATCTGAGGCTGTAGTGGGAACACAGAGAAGATGGGAGGGACAGCTGAAGGCAGGATCAACCAGGTATTTTTCACTTTGCAGAAAACACATGCTTTGGTGGCTTTGTAAGTATGCACAGTCATGTTATATACATGTAATGAGTGTTTTTCATAGTCTGGTTTTAATGACACTTTAAAATGATTGTAAACCCTTACATATACCCAGTTGTAATGGTTTATCTGCAGTCTTATTTTCCTTGCATCTGTTCAAAGTGCTGAATTTTTAAAGCTGGGCTGAGAGTTCTGAATAAAGGGGGCTGAAATTACACTCTGGAAAGCTCAATTAGGAGATCTCTAAGAGCTGATTGGAGAGAAGAGACACAACCCCTCCAAACAGCTCACAGGAACAGAGCTGAGGCTTTCAATCTGCTGGAGGTCCCTCCCCTGTTACCCTTTTTCTCTTGTGTCAGAAAAACTTGCCAGAAGTGATTCATGCTGATAGCAGAGGAAGGAAGCAGCAGGAAGAAATAGCACGTGCTCTTAATTGAGACAAGTAAACACTATAGGGATATGCTTTGTTCATATTTCATGTCTGAGGTTTACAACCAGTTTAATTATAAGTGCATCTGCAAATACAATTTTCTCTTTCCTCTCCCACAAATACCTGTTGATCGTGCCAGTGAATGAAGCTCTAGATGATGGTGTGGCAACAATACTGCACTGCCCCTGAATTCAGAGCAGCCCTCTCGTGTAGGCTGTGCCTGCTGGCACCACAGTGGTGTGAAAAAATGTTACTGGGGGCATGTCTATCAGCATTATCACTGCTGATTAATAACCCTGTAGCTTGTTAATCAGAACTTGGCCACACCTATCCTGCCCACTGCTTTCTGGACTGACAGCTCTGCTACTGTTGCTAAAAACCACCTACTGTGAGCTGCAGTGTCTAGGAGGGGAAGCATGTGAAGGGAGATTTGGCAAAGTCAGGAAAGGTAAAAGAAGATTTTTTTACTTTACAAAGTTTGCGCACATTGCAACTGGATTTGGTTCTTGTTTAGACTATGATATAGGAGCCTTTAGTTGTACTTTTAGGCTTCTTGTACACTGGCCTCCATTTACCACGGCCGTGGGAAAACACATGAAAATCATCGCACATTTTTGCAGTGGTTTTGCCGCTTTTTAGCTGCTTTTTGCATTTTCCCATGGCTGGCAGTGAAAACGTTCCTATCCTGAACGTGATTCTTCTGTATTCAGGAGAAGGAGGTTGAAGCTCACCTAAAGGTAGCAGCTCCTAAACTCTGTTAAAAGCCTATGTGTACATTGACACATAGGCTTTTATGGAGTTTAAGGTTAGCTTTGGCCAAAAATCAACAAAAGCTCCTAAACTTAAGTTTAGTAGCTGCAAGTGTAGGCTAGAGTACATGAAGCCTACAGCCCAACTCCAGGCAAAAAGAAGTATTCTCTGATCCTCCCCACACAAGACCGGTCCCTGTGGATCCTGCCCCCCTTGCAGTCTAGCTGTCTTATGCAGTGGACTGTTCCTTTTTTTTGGTTGTAACATGACAAAATGTGGAAAAGTTCAAGGGGTACGAATATTTGTATATATATCTTACATTCACATCAGTCCCTGCCCTCAAGGAGATTACGATCTAAGGGTCCCTAACACACATGCATACCAGGGACAACAGGAGACAACTTACCTACCAGCATGTCTTTGGAGAGTAAGAGAAAACCCACACAGGCACAAGGAGAACATGCAAACTTCAGGCAGGTAGTACCATGGTTGAGATTTAAACCAACTGTCCTGGTGCTAACCACTTAGCCACTGTGCTCACCATTTGCACCTTGTCACAATGTTCTAAGCCAGTTTAGGGCAAGGAAACCACAGGTCTCCTAATCTATACTACTATGCTGCTGTATTCATGATTAATATATAATAAAATGTAGATTTGAAGTGGACATCACATTAAACATTAATCCGAAAAAGCAGTGAAATAACTACTCTCCAGTTATAAGGATATATTTTACATCTATATATGTAATGGTTGAGATTTAAACCAACTGTCCTAGTGCTAACCACTTAGCCACTGTGCTCACCATTTGCACCTTGTCACAATGTTCTAAGCCAGTTTAGGGCAAGGAAACCACAGGTCTCCTAATCTATACTACTATGCTGCTGTATTCATGATTAATATATAATAAAATGTAGATTTGAAGTGGACATCACATTAAACATTAATCCGAAAAAGCAGTGAAATAACTACTCTCCAGTTATAAGGATATATTTTACATCTATATATGTAATGGTTGAGATTTAAACCAACTGTCCTAGTGCTAACCACTTAGCCACTGTGCTCACCATTTGCACCTTGTCACAATGTTCTAAGCCAGTTTAGGGCAAGGAAACCACAGGTCTCCTAATCTATACTACTATGCTGCTGTATTCAGAGGCGTAACTAGAACCTTCAGGGCCCCTGGTGCAAGAAATTAGGAAGGGCCCCCCCTGACCCCTGGCCAGGGCCCTTCCCTCCTCTCGCTGATCCTGGGGCCCTTTACTCCCATTGGGGTCCCTTTATTATGGTCCTGCAGCGGGACCCTGGGAACAGCAGAAGACAAGTAAACTGAATAGGAGGGGTGGCAGGGGCAGCATATAGAGGAACCAGTCTCCTCCATTAGGAGGAAAATGGAAAAGATTGGTTCGTCTAAATGCCGCCCCCACCACCCCTCCTATCCAGGTGTACAAGGGAAGCACATGGGCCCCCTCGAGCATGGGGCCCGGTTGCAATCGCAACCCCTGCAACCCCTATCGTTACGCCCCTGGCTGTATTCATGATTAATATATAATAAAATGTAGATTTGAAGTGGACATCACATTAAACATTAATCCAAAAAAGCAGTGAAATAACTACTCTCCAGTTATAAGGATATATTTTACATCTATACATGTACTCTGATGTTGACTATAGACATGCCAATTTTCATGCAATTTGAATCAGCTTTTGATAGCACAAGCAACAGAATAAATCAAGGTGACCTACTAACAACTAGCTATGGAAATTAGAAGTGGTAGGTTGTCTACATTCACACAATCATTTTTTTTAGATCTGAAGGAATTTTAAATTGCCTGAAAAATGTCCTCCCATAACATACAAAACCAGGTAACTTTACCCTTCTCATATATTTTCAGGCCCGTGGCCCACTGCAGTCATCATAGAGGCCGGGTTCTGTTCTTGACACACCAATTAGAGCTGACAGGGAGCATGAATAAAAAATGCAAACAGGAATTCCCTCTTCACAGCATATATGCAGAACACATAAGAATGTAATATAAATCCCGGAATGTATGGAGAGAAAATTAAATACCAGGACAGGCTGGCTGCTTTCATCCAGAGACAGTCAACCATGCAGAATTGCTTAGTTCCAAGACACCATGAACGGTATTGTGCAAACACTTGATTAACTATGTTTGCGACCGAGAGGACTTAGACCAATGGTGGCCAAACATGGAATTTGTTTCCTTATTTAAACTATTAGAATCGTCCTTTCTCCAAACCAAGGACCTGTACTGACCACATTTTTTTTACTTGAGTCTAACAATATTTTATTTTCATTACAGTTATCTTCATGATTTATCCTTATCTTTGCAGTTAAAGGTCAGCTTCCATCTTTACTGAGCAATTTTACACATAAAAAAACGAACTGCTAAAACAATGGCAGATTTTAAAAAGACATTGCAGATTTTTATTGCTATTTACAGTTGAACTGTAGGCAAATATAAAAGACACAAATGAATGTAGCTCAGTAATCATTAATATATAAGTAAATGTATTTCTACCTGAATTTGACCCGATATCAACTTTTTGCAGTCCCTGTACAATAGGGCTGGTATGTGAAAGGAAGTAGGGAAGGATAGGAAGAGAAAGTAGAGTGACAGAGAGATCACTCATCACTGTGCTGGGGCAGATTGAGGATGACCTGGGCTCAGAAGAAGTGGGAAATGGCCCGTAGGCTGATTAACAACTTGAGGACATCTAGTAGCAGAAGAAAAGTACTGCAGGGGATTGAAAGAGAAAATGCAACAAAAGCTACCTTTGTTAATATATCTATTATAGGCTTTTCATTTTTATCAGATTTTTTTGGAATTCTGATTTACACGTCGGCTAACAAAAAATGAATACTTTATTGTTTGGTAGATGCTAGAGAGTTAAACTCATGAGCTCTGTGGATGAAATATCTGCGCTGGAGTTCCTAGGTCTGTACACCTGCTGTGGCCATTCTGAGGGGTTGCAACATCCCCGCTGTGGCCATTCTAAGGGGTTCTACTATCCTTGCTGAATTGTTTATTCATTTTATATTATAAAAAATGCAGTATTAGGTACTGAAACGTGAAATGGTGGATAGGAACACACAAAACTCCCTGGTAGAAAGGAATACCATAAACAAGCCTTTCTTAAGCAGTATTTCATGGCAGCCTAGGGTTGCTTCAGAGATTGTTAGGGTTTCCTTGAGCAGTAAGCAGTGGCTGGTTGATCTCCCATCTGATGGATGCTCTGGGCCGATGTCACTTGGCAGTATGGGACCAGTGGAGCATCTCCTCTCTTCTCCATAATAATTAACCACTGGCACTAGTATTCTGAGACTAGAGCATCCACTTACTCTCTGCTTCCCATTGCTGAGGCTTTCAGGGAGAGACAGATAAGGGTCCCCCCTTCTACAGCAAGAGGTCACTGAAGCATCCCAGGGACTGATGAGAGAGCTGTTCGTCCATTGCTGATACTTCTAGCAAGGACTGAGCCACTGAGAGCAGGACACTGAGTGTACTCAATCCACACTGCACCCTATACCGCACTTATTCCAAACCTAGACTGCACCTATACCAACCATATATCACATTATACCGAACCTTTACCGCATCTCAACCACATCTATCTTCCACCTGTGCCAAGACTATACTGTACCTAAACAGTACCTATACTGCATGCAGATTAACTGGGACTGTCATTAAGTGCAAAGACGCTCTTAAAGGGTCACAATAGCTGGCAAAAGAACATTTCAAAGGGCTGTCCCTCCCGTTATAATTATTCTGCAAGCCCCCTTTGTTTTCCTGCTCACTCCGCTACCATTCTCCTTCTCTTTTGGACAGTGCAAAGCCATTTGGTCTAGGACTACCATTGCCGCCATAAATGCGCTCTGGCAGCATAGTTACAGTACTCGGTAGATTAAACTTTACTACTGCTGACTATTGCGCTTGAGTTGGCCTTGCTACTGTTTATGCTGATCTGGATGCCAAATGTCATTTTATGCATAGTCCCTACTGTTAAAGGAGTAGTACCGCCAAAACTAGTTTGGCTGTACTTCTCTTGTGGATCACAGGAGTGCAGTTCATTTTGCACTCCTCTGACCCGTTTTTCAGCTGACAGGGCTAAGCTGGTCCAGGCTGGGGAAAGATCTTGACCATATGGTTGAGATCCACCCAGAACCCTGGACCGGCATCTGGCTCAGCCTCTCAGCAAGCCATTGAGAGCCTGAGCCAGCTGCTTCCATCCCCCTCCACTGCCCAGCGCTAAAGTGAGAGCGGGGAGGAGGAGCAGACAGTCACCAGCTCTCTGCTGGAGCACTGAGAACTGAGTGATCAGTGGTGTTTGACCACTCGGTTCTCAGTCTAATTGCTGCAGGGGACAGATGCATTGGACTGACGCTGCATCACCCAAGGTAAGTATGATAATAAAAAATTCTCTTTTAATTACATTGAATGCTAAGTTGTGTTATTACCAGTGTAAATCCATTTTATGCTTGCCTAGTTAACAATCATACTGGGTGACAATATATTGAGTTTGCCTTTACTACCTGGTTTGGTGCCTGTTTTCTTTGATATAACATTACTATTGGGTATGACGTATTACTTCCTGTGGTTTCTGTGATAATGTATGCTTGTATACTCAACCTGGTGTGTCAGAGGGGCTGAAGTTCTTGAGAGGGTTGAGGCCAAGAACAGAGGACCCATCCTATACAGCGACTCCTATGGGAGTAGCACTACATACACCTATATGAATTCTAGAGTAATAAATATAAATTAATATAAATGCATTTATCAGTTAGGCTAGTGGGAGGAAACCGTTTTAGTAGATAGGAGACCACAATTTCCTGACACTAATCACTAAAAGCTGCTGTACAAGCCATGATGCCATGCAGGTCAGCTAGTTATAATGGAAACAATGCTGCTGTGATGCTGATATTTAATGCATCAGTTTATTATTAGGCAGGAAGCATTTTATTTGAAGTGCATATATAACCAAAAACCGAAAGCCCATTAGCAATTAATACAATGGCCGGATGAGATATTATTTTCACTTTAATTACATCAGGCACAGCATGAAATGTTATGGCTTGGAGCATATTGTCCTAAAATTAGGAAAAACAACATAAAACTAGTCTTAAGATTTGGAAAGTAATGACACATAAATTAATTCTCTTTTGAAATGACAATACTGTATTGTGTTTCCACAGAACACTTTTTATTTCAACTTGACCCACCTCTAAATAACGTGAAAGTGATTGTAAAGGAAAAATAATACTTAAAAAAATAACAAACATGTTATACTTGATTGCTCTGAGCAGTGGTTTTGCACAGAGCAACCCCAATCCTCCTCTTCTCGGGTCCCTTGCCGGCGGTCTGGGCCCCTCCCCCTTGTTGCGTGCCCTCATAGCAAGCTGATTACTATGGGCGCACTGGTGCATATATAGGACACAGAGAGCGTGCATCAGCCCTGCCCCTCGCTCCCGCCTTGCTGGCTGTGATTGAAAACATTGGGAGCCAATGGCTCCTGCTGCTGCATCTCAGCCAATCATTGGGGAGAGACTCAAGAGAGTCTTGGGTCTCATGTACATCACTGGATCAAGATCGGGCTTAGGTAAGTATTATGGGGGCTGATAGGGGAGCTGCACACTGAAGGTTTTTTACCTTCATGCATAGAATGCATGAAGGTGAAAAACCTTCAGCCTTTACAGCCACTTTAACCACTTCAGCTCCAGAAGATTCAGCCCGCTTCCTGACCAGGCCATTTTTTGAGATACGGCACCAAGTTGTTTTAACTGACAATTGCGTGGTCGTGCGATGCTCTACCCAATTAAAATTGTCCTTTAAAAGTGTCCTTTTTCCCCACAAATAGAGCTTTCTTTTGGTGGTATTTGATCACCTCTGCCGTATTTATTGTTTGCGCTATAAACAAAAAAAGACCGTCAAATTTGAAGAGAAAACACCAGTATTTTTTACTTTCTGCTATAAAACATATCCAATAAAAAAATGTAAACAATCACATTTCTTTATCATTTTAAGCCAGTATGTATTCTGCTACATATTTTTGATAACAAAATCCCAATAAGCGTATATTGATTCCCTCCTCGTTGGCTCAGAGACAGCAGCAATAGTCATTGGCTCATGTTGCTGTCAATCACAGGAGGAAGTGGGGGCGGGGGCCGACCTATGCTCTGTGTGGTGTGTCAATTGATACATACAGCCGGCTTGGGAGTGAGTACTGGGCAAAACCATTGTACAGAGCAGGTAAGTATAATGTTTGTTATTTTAATAAAAAAAACACTGTGCATTTACAATCACTTTAATAATAATATAAACTTAATTATGTAAATAATAATTCTATAACTAACTGATTCTGGCAATGGGATCAAACTTATCTGTTGTGTTTCAAAAAAATGTTACTCAATACAAAAGAATAGGGTATCCCTTTGTTCTATTCTTGTTCTATGTATGCTTACATCAATGTACTGGATAATCAATTGTCAAATGTATTTAATTTACATGGATCATCAGCACGGCTTTAACTTTAGAGTGGTTGTAAAGGCACAAGGTTTTCTACCTTCATGCATGAAGGTAAAAAACCTTCTGTGTGCAGCAGCCCCCTCAGCCCCCTCTAATACTTACCTGAGTCCCCTCTCGATCCAGCGATGCCCACAAGGGCCTTGCCTCCCTGAGGACTCGCACTCCTGATTGGCTATTGGCAGCAGCGGGAGCCATAGGCTCCCGCTGTTGTCAGTCACAGCCAGTGGGCCGATCAGGAGATGAAGGGGGAGGGGCGAACTGCAGCTCCGTGTGTGAATGGGCACACAGAGCAGTGGCTCGGCTCGGGTGCCCCCATAGCAAGCTGCTTGCTGTGGTGCACCCGACATGAGGGAGGAGCCAGGAGTGCCGACACGGCACCCAAGAAGAGGAGGATGCGGGCCACTCTATGCAAAATCACTGCACAGAGCAGGTAAGTATAACATATTTTTTATTTTAATGCAAAAAAAAAAAAAATTAAAGCTTTACAATCACTTTAACTGTGCTAAAAAAAGGAATGCAAGCATATCAGAGACAAGACTTTATTCACATTACGAGTTTTTATGTGTGTAATCTGTAGAAGCTTTTGGTTAAGCTACTGCCTCTCTCATCCTTAATCATTTGAACATACCTCAGACAGCTGTGATCCCTCAAAAGCTGGATACCTGAAACCATGCCTCAAACCATCCAACTTTTTCATATTTGAGGAGAAGTGGAGTCATTTATGAACCCTTTGCGGTCAGGGGTCACTGATGTCTAGGTGCCCAGGCCAAATTAAGCAGCATCAGCATGCATCAGTTAACCTTAGAATACCTCTTTGACTAATTGACATACCTTAATCATTTTTGTATGTATTGTGATGTTTGGGGAATGTTTAGCTCAAGTGTAGCACTCATCAGTGAGTACAGTCCACACCAGTTATGCAGTTTAACGTCCACTTTTATTAAAAAGAAAGAAAAGTCCACAAAAAAAAAAGGCTTCCTTTGCACGGTTTTCTACCATCAACACAAAATAAAGCAATGTTCAGCCTCCTGACCATTTTTAACAGCCCCCCTGTTCAGGCCTTGTGCCTCGGTCCTCTTGACCATCTAACAAAGCATGCCTGTGTTCATGTACAAATACTGTACCTCAGGCGGTTCTCTTTTCTGTGCAACTAGCTGCTGTTATGGTCCTCTTTCTGCAGACTGCACCATGCAAACATGCAACCCTCTGGCTGTTCCCTTGCAACCACACAAACTCCTCAGGAGGATGGTGCCCCCGAACCCTAGTCTTGATTCTCCTAAAAACCCAGCGCACATCTACACCATCAGTTTGGTGGTTGTCTCAGGGGCGTATCTTGAAATGAGTAGGCCCGTGTGCAAGATAAAAAGTGGGCCCCAGTCATGGGTAAAAAAATATGGCGCATGCCGCAGCGAAAAATGGGCGTGGCTTAAATGCTCTAAATATTTGCCTTGGCTAAAGGGGGTGTGGTTTAATAGAGTCTGTGATGACTTACAGAGCAGAATGCAGTAATGTTAAATAGGGAATGTACAGTGCAGAGTGTATGGCGGTGGGTAGTATGTGCAGGAGAGGAGTAAGGCGTGTATGGAGGTGGGTAGTATGTGCAGGAGAGGAATTCAGAGTGTATGACGGTGGGTACTATGTGCAGGAGAGGAGTGCGAAGTGTATGGAGGTGGGTAGTATGTGCAGAAGAGCAGTGTGGAGTGTATGGAGGTGGGTAGTATGTGCAGGAGAGGAGTTCAGAGTGTATGACGGTGGGTACTATGTGCAGGAGAGGAGTGCAAAGTGTATGGAGGTGGGTATTATGTGCAGAAGAGCAGTGTGGAGTGTATGGAGGTGGGTAGTATGTACAGGAGAGGAGTTCAGAGTGTATGACGGTGGGTACTATGTGCAGGAGAGGAGTGCAAAGTGTATGGAGGTGGGTAGTATGTGCAGAAGAGCAGTGTGGAGTGTATGGAGGTGGGTAGTATGTGCAAGAGAGGAGTGTGGCGTGTATGGAGGTGGGTAGTATGTGCAGAAGAGCAGTGTGGAGTGCATGGAGGTGGGTAGTATGTGCAGGAGAGGAGTGTGGTGTGTATGGAGGTGGGTAGTATGCGCAGGGAGAGGGGTATGGAGTGAAACTGGCAGCCCCAGGACCTGAAGGTTAAACCCCAACCAAGGAGTCCAAAAAGGTTAATCCGGCTAGCGCGTTTACATGTTTCGCGGTTACAACTGCTTCATCAGAAAGAGTTGATGGGGAGCTCACATGAGCAAAAAAGCACCTTAGGGTGGTCTCCGTCAAAAGCCAATATATAGCTTAAATAATCTGCATACAATAAAAACAATACACACGGGGGTTATCCAAGGCTCGTATAGAGGGGGCACTCCACCAAAGGGTGCCAGTGTTGCCAAACTCCCGCAGCGTTTTTTACTGGAAAATTTACTGGCGGAGCACATTTTTTACTGACAACCTGAAAAATAACTGAGCTCCTATTAAAAACTAAGACAATTGATATTTAACCACCTCCCACCGGCCACTGTACATATACGGCCGGGTGGGAGCTTCCCCATTCTGACAGGACGTGTATTTACGTCCTGCAGAACGGGAGCTCGCAGCGCGGCCACGCGCCACGCTGCTGCTGGATCCTGTGATCATTATGATCACAGGATCCAGCTGAGCAGAGATCGGGATACGGGCGCAGTGACTGGCCCTCCCGATCATGTGACGGCTGTGTCCAATCACAGCCGTCACATTGTAAACAGAGACAAACGTCTCTGTGACAGTTCTCCCCCGCCGAGCTCAGTGAGAGCTCAGTGCAGGGGGGTGAAGGGGGGGAGCTGCAGCTCTGTGACAGCTTTCTGCATGATGAGGATTTCATGCAGAAAGCTGTCACAGATCGCCCCCCACACAGTGCACCAAGCACACTGATACCCCTGTCCCTGTACACATAAGTGTCCCCATAAAAGAGCCCCCAAAACATCTGTATGTCCCCCATCACATCTGTCACCATACACAACATCTGTCACAGTCCCCAAAACATCTGTCACAGTCCTCAAACATCTGTCTGTCCCCGTCACATCTGTCACCATACACAAAACATCTGTCTGTCCCCGTCACATCTGTCACCATACACAAAACATCTGTATGTCCCCGTCACATCTGTCACAGTCCCCGTCACATCTGTCTGTCCGCCAACACCAAATAAACTCCGATTTGGGTTATTTTTACCAAAGAAATGTAGCAGTATCATTTTTGGTCAAAATTTATGAAGAGAAATTTCTTATTTGCAAAATTTTATAACAGAAACGCAGAAAAATGCATTGTTTTTGAAAATTTTTAGTTTTTTTAATTTATAGCGCAAAAAATAAAAAACCCAGGGGTGATTAAATACCACCAAAAGAAAGCTCTATTTGTGTGAAAAAATTTTAAAAATTTCATATGGGTATAGTGTCGCATGACCGCGCAATTGTCATTCAAACTGCAACAGCGCTGAAAGCTGAAAATTGGTCCGGGAAGGAAGGGGGTTTAAGTGCCCAATATTGAAGTGGTTAAACACAACATGGAAACACTGACAATACCCATATCAAGTAGTTTGCCCGGTTTACACTTAAAAAGTCAGCACAGCATGACAAATTATCAGACCCTGATATTTATAGACAGTTGTAAAAATCACTGATTTTTACAAACTGTCAGTAAATTTACTGGTGGTTGGCAACACTGAAGGGCGCCCAACCGGTCCCAAAGGCCAGAATGGATAAATAGGGCCTCCCGGGGGCAAGTGTGGGTGCCAAAGCAGGAAGAGGGGGTCCACTACAACAAAGTAGAAAAGAAAGGATTGCATATGGGATATTCCTCAATATTAATCTGATCAAAAGCACATGTAGCATGTATAGAGCATCCTGCCCAAGAGATATACGCACCTGGAGCCAAAGATAGGGGCTTAAGTGTGCAGGAGCTGAGAAGGGATATGTGGATATCCAATCCCTGAAAATTCAGCTAATCAAGTGAAGACGCTGAAAAATATATGACAGGAGGACCTTAAGCAGACAAACCCAATATATCAATTAAGCAAATAGCAAAGGAGAGGGCTACTCACCACAAATAATGGTCGACTATATGTAATGAGCATTGAGGAGTGATAGAAGGGTGCATGAGTATCATGCTGTAATCTTTCCCTCAATACCAACACACAAGGCGAGGATAAGGGCCGGTAATGTATAAGCCCCACAAGGGGCATTAGTCTGCAGAAAAGGAAATATAATATAAATGGGAGTATAAGTGATCAAAACTTATCAATGTTAGAACAAAAGACTCCCGGGTTGTAGAAAGAGGGGGGTACTTACAATGCGCCAAACAAACGGAGACGTTCCACACTGCCACTGCCACCATACACTCAGGATGGCGTGGTTGGCCATTTTAAATGCTTTGGCGCCTATCCTAATGACATCACACGCCGCGGGACGCGCAGCGTAGTGGCGTCAATGGATATGATCCCGGGATGCGTGCGCATCACATGGTGCGCAGCGCTCGCCGGCCACAAGGGACGCAGCGAATGAACATTTGGGAGACGTCCCTTCGGCTCCTCTCATCATAGTAGCGCCACCATAGGTGCCATCTAGTGGCAACCCAGGATCAGCACTAGAGAGGAGAGATCACACACTTGCCACTGGGGATTGGACCATGTAGGCGTGCCAGAGGATTGGAGTACGTCCCATAGGGCCAAGGAGAAAAACCAAGTGGTGGCAGATCATGATGGGCTACAAAAGAGATGCATAAAATATCATAGGATGAATTCGTACAAAATAACATCCTATAACTAACAAAAAAAACATTTTATAAGAAAAGTCCATAGCGTCAGAGGTTTATCAAAAAGCAAACTTTACACAATTTTGACTTGACCTTACCATCCCAAGGCAACAAAGACCTCGGCAGACGCAGTCCACCCCAGGCGCCATAAACCCAAACTACTGCAGAAAGGGACGATAACTGTTAAGTTCGTTAAGGCCGGGAGGGACCGTAGCAGATAGTCTTTCAATCCATAAAGTCTTGGTTTTTAAAATCATATTGTCCCAATCACCCCCCCTGGGGTTGGGTTGTACGACCCCTAGGACAAAAAAGGAAACCACTGAATTATCAAACCCATAGTGTAGGCCAATATGCCGGGTCACTGGTGTGATAATTCTCCCATTACTGGAGTAGTGCACATGATCCCTAATTCTTTGACGGAATTCACGGATAGTTTTGCCAATATTAAAAGCATGACACTGGCAGGTCATAAGATAAATGACACTGTGGGTGTGACAATTGGCATGGTGGCGTGATGAATACTATTCCCATGTTGGTAGATGAATTACTTTACCCTCGGTCACCCAGGGGCATCTACTGCATTCGCCACAGCGATAAGTACCTCGAGGAGCTAAATTCCCCGAACCCAAGGAGGGATAATGACTTGACGTAAGAGTATCACATAATGATGTAGCTTTCCTGAATACTAACTCAGGATGAGGGCACACATACTTAGACAAAGTATAATCTTCTGCAAGTAGGTGCCAATGACGAGAAATTAAAGATCGTAGACTACTTTCATTTGCAGAATAAATTTGACCGTAGGGGTATGAGTTTTAGACTGTTTGGAAAACAGTAATTCAGTTCTAGTTTTGTTCTTGGCCCTATTGAACGCTTTCCTCAATAGGGATCGAGAATACCCTCTAGCTAGAATAAAGTCCATTTCTGTGGAACAATTCCTGAGAAGATGCAGATACTGTGCGTAGGGTATGCTCCTAATCAGGGGGGCGGGATGGGCACTTGCGGCGTGCAATATAGTATTGCCAGCACTTGGTTTGCGATACAGATCTGTTGATAAGCCTCCATCGTCAGTGATGGATATTGTTAAGTCCAAAAAAGATATCTGAGGGGAGCTAAAGGTATGAGTAAATTTCAAATTGAAATCATTGTTATCGAGAATACTCAAAAATTCTTTTTTAGGACTGTTCCATATGATGAACAGATGATCAATGAAAGAGAACCAGTTCATAATACAATTGATGAACCGAGTGTAGGACAAGAAAATATCCATCTCTCCCAACCTCCAAGATAGAGGTTGGCGTAGGAGGAAGCGCAGCAAGTGCCCATCGCGACCCCCTCACGTTGTAGATAAATTTGGTCTTGGAATGTGAAGAAATTTCGAGTTAGGACAAATTGGAGAAGATTCAGTACAAAGTGATTTTGTGACCAAGTGGTTTGGTCCTATTCATCAAGGAAGGATCCTATCACCCGGATGCCTCGCTTGTGCGGGATACTGGAGTATAAGGCCTCAATATCCACAGCAACGAACAAAGCATCCGGGGGAACATGGATCCCCTCCAGATGTTTCAACAAATCAGAGGTGTCTCTAATATAACAGGGCAGACAAATGACATGGGGCATCAAGAACGAGTCAACGTACCTGCTCGCCCTTTCAGTTAGTGAATCGTTCCCAGAGATAATTGGTCTCCCAGGAGGATTCATCAAGTTCTTATGCACCTTAGGTAAGGCATAAAAGGTAGCAAGTTTTGGAAATTGGGGAATGAGATATTCTAATGTTTTTTTTATCAATTAGGCCTACAAGAAAAGCATCAGTGCATAAAACTTTCAGTTCACCATGAAAAATTGAGACCCGCATCCTGGGATCGTATCCATGGACGCCACTAAGCTGTGCATCCCGCGGCGTGTGATGTCATTTGGATAGGCACCAAAGCATTTAAAATGGCCGACCACGCCATCCTGAGTGTATGGTGGCGGTGGCAGTGTGGAACGCCTCAGTTCGTTTGGCGCATTGTAAGTGGACCCGCCTTCTTGCTTTGGCACCCACACTTGCCCCTGGGAGGGCCTATTTATACATTCTGGCCTCTGGAACTGGTTGGGCACCCTTTGGTGGAGTGCCCCCTCTACACAAGCCTTGGATGACCCCCCGTGGGTATTGTTTTCATGGTGGGCAGATTATTTAAGCTATATATTGGCTTTTGACGGAGAACCCCCTAAGGGGCTTTTTTGCCCATGGGAGCTCCCCGTCAACTATTGATGAATTGTAACATTGTATGTAATGATGGTTGTATAACTATGTGTATTTTTTGTAAGGCATGTTTACAACTGAAACTGTCTCTTTCTGATGAAGCGGTTGTAACCCTGAAACATGTAAAAGCGCTTGCCGGATCAACCTGCTTGGACTCCTTGTTTGGGGTTTCACCTTCAGGTCCTCGGCCTGCCAGTTTCAGATAAACTTGTAAAGATTATTCCTTCAATTAATGTTTATGTGTTGATTAGCCCGTTTTTTTAGGGCATTGTGTATGTCTTTTTTAATGATGATGTGACATAAATAAAAAAATATATATTTTTATTAAGCTAACTGGTGTTATGTACCGTTGAAGTCCATACTTGCCTCCATCTCCACACTCCTTTTAATATATTCGGACGTAGGTACTGTATCATAATGCTATCGTGGCTTCAATACATGGAGGTGGGTAGTATGTGCAGGAGAGGAGTGCAGAGTGTATGTAGGTGGGTAGTATGTGCAGGGAGAGGGGTATGGAGTGTATGGAGGTGGGTAGAATGTGCAGGTGAGGAGTGTGGAGTGTATGTAGGTGGGTAGAATGTGCAGGTGAGGAAAGTGGAATGTACAGTGGTGGGTATTATGTTCAGGATTGTGTCAGTAGGGTAGTGGATGTTGTCAGTAGTTCTTTATTTTAATTTTTTTAAAAGATTTTTACAATTTAATTCTTTAGTATTTTTTCAATTTTTTTTTTATGTTTTTCATTTTTTTTTTTTGGGGGGGGGGGGGGGGTTGGGGCAGTGGACTGTGTCGGCAGGGTAGGGCAGGGCGGGGGTGTCAGTATTTTCTTCTATTTTATTTCTTTACAATTATATTTTTTATCATTTAAAAAAAAAAAAAATTTTCAGCACTGACCATGAATGGACAGGAGACAGCAGCGTCCATTCATAAACTGAAGCAGAGTGACACACAGGTTACGCTGCTCAGTTATCACAGGACAGGTGTGCGATCGGTAGCGAACGCTCTCAATGTCCAATTCAGACAAGGAAGGGGGCGGTAAATGACATATTTACCGGCCCCTTCCTCCGCTCTCCATCCTGACACATCCCCCCGACACCCGGCAGAAGAGGAGAGGAGGGAGCCGGCTGCGGGGGGACGAGGGGGGGGGGTGCGGCGGAAGAGGACACAGTGGCTGGGGAAGAACGGGGGGAGCGGAGGAGCGGAGAAGGAGAACGGGGGAGCGGAGGAGCGGAGAACGGGGGAGGGGAAGAGGTGTGCGGGGGAAAGGAGGAGAACGGGGAGGACACAGTGGCCGGGGAAGAACAGGGGAGCGAAGGAGAATGGGAGTGGAAAGGGAGGTGAACAGGGAGAGGGCTAAAGGAGGACACAGTGGGCTGGGAGAGAACACAGGGAGCAGGGCAGGACGACACAAACAGCCTGGGAGGATTGGTGCTGGGGGGAGGAACAGCTGTAAGCACTGATAGCCGTGGGAGGGAGAGGAGGAGAAGCGGCTGTCATGCAGCTGTCCCCATCGCACCGCTCATCCCCGGCTATCAAGGGATAATCAGCCCGTGTGCTGTGAACACCCTGCACCCATGGATGATACGCCACTGGGTTGTCTGAATCCAGAATTGGAGATTTCCTCCTTCCCAAATCTTTACAAAATATCCAGGAAAATTTAGTCAGGCCTGATTGTTTTTGTTTCTGGGCTGGAAGCGGCTCAGGTAGGACTGGGTGATTCACAGATGAGGTCACCGGGACCTCCCACTTCTTTCCAGAAGCTGGCAGAATGTTCTGGACAGAGAGTTGGGAGGGAGGTGTAGCCACCTGGGGTATTCTAAGGAGCCCTGACCAATGCCCAATCTGGATTGGCAGGGGGCAGGTCTTAAATACCCAGGGTCCACTTGTTCCACTACACATAATTGAAGTGCCTTTCGAAATAATTGACATGGATCTCATGTGACCCGCAGTAAAGTCTGCACAAGAAAGCCCACAAACGGTTTGCTGAAGACAAGCAGACTAAGGACATGGATTACTGGCACCATGTCCTGTGGTCTGATGAGACCAAGAAAAACGTATTTGGTTCAGATGGTGTCAAGCGTGTGTGGCGGCAACCAAGTGAGGAGTACAAAGACAAGTGTGTCTTGCCTACATCAAACATGGCGGTGGGAATGTCATGGTCTGGGGCTGCATGAGTGCTGTCGGCACTGGGGAGCTACAGTTCATTGAGAGAACCATGAATGCCAACATGTACTGTGACATACTGAAGCAGAGCATGAATCCCTCCCTTGGGAGACTGGGCCACAGGGCAGTATTCCAACATGATAATGATCCCAAACACACCTCCAAGGCGACCACTGCCTTGCTAAAGAAGCTGAGGGTAAAGGGGATGGACTGGCCAAGCATGTCTCCAGACTTAAACCCTATTGAGCATCTGTGGAGCATCCTCAAACGGAAGGTGGAGGAGCGCAAGGTCTCTAACATCCACCAGCTCCGTGATGTTGTGGAAGAGGACTCCAGTGGCAACCTGTGAAGCTCTGGTGAACTCCATGCCCAAGAGGGTTAAGGCAGTGCTGGAAAAATGACCACACAAAATATTGACACTTTGGGCCCAATTTGAACATTTTCACTTAGAGGTGTACTCACTTTTGTTGCCAGTGGTTCAGACAATAATGGCTGTGTGTTGAGTTATTTTGAGGGGACAGAAAATTGACACTGTTATACAAGCTGTAAACTCACTACTTTGTAGCAAAGTGTCATTTCTTCAGTGTTGTCACATGAAAAGGTATAATAAAAATATTTACAAAAATGTGAGGGGTGTACTCACTTGTGTGAGATACTATATATACATACTGTTTGCTGGCTTTCTTGTGCATCATCTTTAGAAGAGACTTCCTTCTGGGATGACAGCCATGCAGACCAAATTGATGTAGTGTGTTGCGTATGGTCTGAGCACTGACAGGCTGACCACCCCTTTCAACCTCTGCAGCAATGCTGAAAATGAATGATAACCCAAAGGCTTATCCAAACAGAGCTGTGAGCAACATCCCAGTTAAACAAAGAAAAAAGAGGATGGGCCCCAAAAGGGATTTTTGAAGACCACAACTCGATCAACAAAGTAAGCAAGTATGAAGATGTAAAATTCAATAATATTTATTCAAACATATTTAAAAGTTCCAGTCCTGAAGATGGACCACGGGTATTAAAACAGAAAAAGCTTCTCATACATAGTTATAAACGAGCAATACCTACACAGAACAACTGGCAGGCATAATAGTAGCAAGCCATGCCTACAGTAATTTCTGAAGTCCTAACATGCTTTGAAATAAGTTGTCTATTTCTTCTTCAGGGGAGACAACGTATTGCAATAAATTCTAAAAAGAACAATGATGATACATTAATGCAGTGTAGACCTCGTTGATAACAGGTCATAGTACATTATAAATATACAGATATACAATATACAGGCGATACAACAGGTGCGCATGCATATATATGGAATGTATTTGCACAGGAGGCAGACTTAGAGGAATATGATTCATCTGTTCAAAATTATATTCGCTTTTGTATGGAGATTTTCCTGGTTACAAAAACGATTAAGGTATTTCCAAATCAAAAGCCATGGTTGGATGGTAAAGTAAGGGCTCAGCTTAGAGCAAGAGATGTGGCCTTTAGATCAGGAGACCCAATGTCCTACAGGAAAGCTCGAAATGAATTAAAGAAGGGCATTAAAGCGGAGTTCCACCCAAAAGTGGAACTTCCGCTTTAATGGAAGGTGCCCCCCCCCCAACATGCCACAATTGACATGTTTTCTTTTTTGGGGGGTGACCAGGGACCCTGTTTTCACAGGGTCCCATGTCCACTTCCTACCCTGGCGCCGCGGCTCAGGGAATGAAGTCCACCTTCCCCCCTCCCTCTCGGAGATCTTCTGGAAAACACCACAGGTCCCAGAAGATACGCCGGCCAGTCACAAGGCGCAGCGCGACTCGCGCATGCACAGTGCGCGCCCGGCTTTGAAGCCAGAGCCGGGTGCCCACACCTGTGATGCTGGTGCTGCGGAGAGAAGGGGGAGAGGAGTGAGCCCTCGGGCGACCACATCGCTGGAGCCTGGGACAGGTGAGTGTCCAATTATTAAAAGTCTGCAGCTACACTTTTTGTAGCTTCTGACTTTTACATGTGTGGAACTCTGCTTTAAGCTACTAAGTGTAGATACAAACAGTGCATTGAGTTTTATTTTGAAAATCAAAATTCTTGTAGCATGTGGAAGGGGATTAAAGCAATGGTAGATTTTAAATCTAGGAATACACAGGTTTGTAAAGTGCTCCCTGACACCTTAAACCAATTTTTTGCTTGTTTTGAGGGTCAAAATCTGAGATGTGAAACCCATAGTAAAGAACTAGTGGAGGGTGACCATTTATTGGTATTAAAAATACATGAGGTCTGGTCAAATTTGAGGAAGATTGACATCAGAAAGGCAGCAGGACCGGATGGGATGTCAGGCAGTGTACTGAGGGGATGTGCAGACCAGTTAGCAGGTATTTTTACTGATATATTTAATTTGTCACTGAAGCAGGCTGCAGTAACTTCTCATTTTAAATCTACTACTACTGTCCCAATGCCTAAAAAATCATCAGTAACATGCTTCAATGATTATCGCCCAGTTTCCCTAACTCCTATCATCATGAAATGTTTAGAGAGGCTTGTATTATCACATCTTAAGGCAAGCATTCCTATTGATCTGGATAAGTATCAGTTTGCCTATCGTGCAAACAGATCTACAGATGATACAATTGCTATTGCATTGCATGCTGCTTTGACACATCTTGAGCACTCAAACACATATGTTAGGATGTTATTCATTGATTTTAGTTCAGCATTTAACACAGTAGTCCCTGACCAATTAGTGGAAAAGTTAAAAGATTTGGGCCTATGTCCATTGCTGTATTCATGGATTATGGATTTTCTAACAGGCCACAAATTGTGAGAATAGGAGATCAGGCGTCTAACACTATTATTTTGAATACAGGGGTACCACAGCAATGTGTGTTAAAGCAGAGGTCCGCCAGGGAAAAAAAGATTAAAAGTCAGCAGCTACACATACAGTAGCTGCTGACTTTTAATAATAGGACACTTACCTGTCCTGGAGTCCAGCGATGTCGGCACCCGCCGCCGATCTTCTGATTGGGGATCGGGTGCAGCCGCATCCATTGCGGGTAAGGGAACCCGGACGTGTAGCATTACAGCTTCACGCCGGGCACCTTACTGCGCATGTGCGAGGCTCCGCTGCACTCTGCTATTGGCCAGGCGGCCAGTAGCAGAGCGAGCAGGGTGGAGGGATTCGGGCTGCTGACGTCAGCAGCCGACCAGAGCTCCTAGATGTGTGGAAAAGGACACCTGTCTAAAGACAGGTGTCCTCTTCCCCCTCCCCCCGAAAGGTGCCAAATGTGACACCTTAGGGAGGGAGGAATCCAAACAGCGAAAGTTTCACTTTTGGGTGGAACTCCGCTTTAAGTCCAGCCCTGTTTACGCATGACTGTACTCCGTTACATGCGTCTAACACTATAGTGAAGTTTGCTGATGATACCACCTTAGTGGGACTCATATAAGATAATGATGAGGCTTATAGACAGGAAATCCAACATTTGGTTGAGTGGTGTAGAGAAAATGATTTAATACTTAATACTGCAAAAACTAAAGAAATATAGATATGGATTATAGGAGATCAATATATATTGGTGGTGAGGAGGTGGAAAGGGTGGACACTATTACGTTTTTGGGAGTGCATATCAAAAGGGAGTTGTTATGATCTCAAAATACTTTTTTCTAGTGAAAAAAAGCACAGCAAAGACTTAAGCAGGCTGGATTGCCCTTAAGGCTTCTGGTCAATTTCTATCATTGTACCATCGAGAGTATTCTTCTCCACTGTGCCTGTCTCGTGTGGTAAAAACAGCACAACGGATCATAAGAACAGAGCTACCAAATTTGGACACAGCAAATGCCAGCTGATTAAAAAAGCAAGCAAAAACTATTTGTATTGATCCAACCTACACAGGTTACAGTGTGTTTGTCCCATTGCCATCAGGGATAAGATATAGGACACTTAAAACACACAATAATCGTTTAAAGCAGGGATGTGCAATTAGCAGACCTCCAGCTGTTGCAGAACTACAAGTCCCATGAGGCATAGCAAGACTCTGATAGCCACAAGCATGACACCCAGAGGCAGAGGCATGATGGGACTTGTAGTTTTGCAACATCTGGAGGTCCGCTAATTGCTTATCCCTGGTTTAAAGTATAGTTTTTTCCCAAGGGCTGTATTGTCCATAACCTCAACAGGTAAAGTGATTTAGGAATTTTATGTGGAATTTTAATCTTTTTAAATAACATTTTATATTTTGTCATATTTAAAAAGATATGTGGGCATGTGTGTTTTTGTTGAGAAGTGTTTTATTGCTGCTATAAAGAGTATCCGGATACATTTTGGTTGTATGTACCGTATAAAATGACAACAAAAGTATCTTAAACCTTAAATCTTAAATATATGTTACTAATATAGGCCTGAGATACTCACACCAAATGTATAAGAAGCTGATTTAGAAAAGTAGGAACACACTTGTCACACACAGGAAAATGTGGACGGGGGAGTGGTGGTCCCTGGTCACACATGGATATCGCATGGAGCAGTGCGGGTTATTCACGAGGACCAGCCAAAAAGCAAGGAGCCGATCCTGAGGCGATCTGGAAGTACAAGGTAAGTATAATGGACGATGATAAACTATCAAACGTACATAAATATTGGAAGTAAGAGGGAGTGGTAAGGGCAAACAATAAATAGAAATAGGCAGACGTGCTCCAGAGCACCAATTCTCTGGAATTCTAACAATGCTGGCACTAAATAGGGGCAAGGCTTAAGTTATAGAAATGTGACTCTAAAAAAGTTAAACTGGTTGTCAAGGCTTGAAAAAAAAAAAAACCTGCAAGACAAAGGCATAGCCTGTCTTCTTCCGGAATCGCGGGCTCTGATCAATCATAGTGCGGACTCCAGCGCTGTGATTGGCCGGAGCCGCGCTGACATCACTCCCACGCATGCACATGGGAGCTGTCATTTACGGCACACTTAGTGAAGAAACGACCCAGTCGGGCTGTTTCTTCATTGCGCATGTGCCGATGACTTGTACTTCTACTTTAATATCCAAGGACAACATATTCTGCTGGATTTTCTGTTTTGTAAAAATAGCTTTATTAAACAACTTTTATTTAACAAATACATTTTAACCAGGATTAGTGAGGCTGCCTTGGTTCAGTCATCAGTCCAAGAAACATGTTTCCTCTAGGTAAACAAAATGCATTTTCTTGCCTGTAGCCAATTAATGATTGCCTGTTTGTGCAGAACACAGTCAAGTTTAACCGCTTGCCGACCGCTGATCGGCAATTGACGGCGACAGTGTGGCGCTCCTGCGCAAATCGCCGTGATATGACGGCGGCTGCGAGATCGCCGCCGGAGGCTCACGCGCGCTCACTGTGTCCGGGGAGGGCCAGGGAGCGGGTGCGGCGGATTCGATCTCCGCCGGCCACCCGCGATGCCCCCCCCGGAGTGAAAGAACGGAGGTCCGTGTAAGTAAACACGGACCTCCGTTCTGTGAGGGGGAAGGGCTGTAATCACAGCCTTCCTCTACATGGAAGCCGTGATCGCTTCCCTTTCCCAGCTAGGGCAGTCCCCCCACAGTTAGAACACGCCCAGGGAACACTGGTAACCCTTAGAGCGCCCCCTGCAGGTTAACCCCTTCACTGCCAATGGCATTTACACAGTAATCAGTGCATTTTTATAGCACTGATCGCTGTATAAATGCCAATGGTCCCAAAAAAGTGTCAAAATGTTCCGACATGTCCGCTGAAATATCGCAGTACCGCTAAAAATCGCAGATCGCCGCCATTACTAGTAAAAAATAAAAAAAAAAAAACCCAGAAATAAATGCTCATCATCCGTAAACACGACCTCTTTTGCGCAAACCAATCAATGCGGTTTTTTTTATCACAAATATGGGGAAGAATATAAATCGGGCAAAACCGATGAAAAAAAATTTTTTTTATATTTTTTTTGGATTTGTATTTTAGCAAAAAGTAAGAAATTTGGATTTTTTTGCAAAATTGTCGCTCTTCTTTTGTTTATAGCGGCGATCAGAAATGACGCAGCGGTGATCAAATATCACCAAAAGAAAGCTCTATTTGTGGGAAAAAAAGGACGCAAATTTCGTTTGGGTACAACGTCGCACGACCGCGCAATTGTCAGTTAAAGCAACGCAGTGCCGAATCGCAAAAAGAGCTCTGGTCCTAAAGGGGGAAATCCTTCCAGGGCTGAAGTGGTTAAGAATGCATCTGGTAGAAAAGTACAGAATATTAATTACGCCCTTTCATTGGAGACTTTACATACAGTTAACTGACATTGTAAGCAAAATCAGCACAAAGTTAATCCTGCCAAATGACATCCATTTTAAAATGTCGACTTTGTTGAACAGGTTTTGTCACTGTTATTTGTACTAAGGAGAATATAACAAAGGCACACCAGCTCCCTGGGCTCACTGATAGGATGGCAACGATACATTCTGGATAGAACAGACTTTCAGTGCCCACTCACACCAGAAAGAATCTTTTTTTTAGAGCAGGGGTCTCAAACTGGCGGCCCTCCAGCTGTTGCAAAACTACAAGTCCCATGAGGCATTGCAAGGCTGACAGTTACAAGCACGACACTCCTTGTGCAGGGAGACTGGTCTTGTATCCGCCCCCTCCTGTAGTTTTCTGCAGGAAGGCTGTAGTGGGTGGGGCCTGGTGGGCCCCTCCCACAGCTCTGCTGTCTGCACAGGATTGGTACAACACAGTGATAATGTAACTGATACTGTAATATCTTGCTTTGGAACAGAATTTGATGCACACAAAGTGGATCATGTACAAAGTTTAGCCTTAAGCTATAGAGTAAGTGTCTTGGATTATACAGATGCTTCCAGTCTCTCTGGTTACATTGTTTTATTATGTGAGCTTTTTTTATAACATATGTGCACTTGGATGCTCAGTAGTGCCTGTATTGATATAGAAATAGGAATCACGTTCATACCAGGGTCTTCATCCCACCAAACTTCGCTGCCACTGTGACCATTATTACATTTCAAAATATACAAGCTCAAATATTTGGTCACTGATACAAAACGACAATGCAGCTTCTCTACAAATCTACTGTTGTTTCACTGCAATATTCGGACACATGATGGATAATATAAATACTGTAGATAACAGCCAGTACACACAAATTGCAAATGCAATGTTATTCCTGAAGTCTGGACTGGAATTACATGTTTGGTGATCTGGTTATCCATCCCTTAAGAGGCGATGTCGATGAAACGCGTAAAGCAGGGCTTATTGGACATGACATCATCCTGTACAGTGGTACGGCTTAAAGTTATAGGAGTTTAATTCTTTATTGTCAGGAGAGACACTTGATCCATGTAAGTGCAATGTGTTGCTGTTAAAGCTTTTAACAAATAAAGGGTTTCACACTATGGAGCCTTTGTTCTTTGCTTTCAAATGGTATTTTACTGAGATGTAATGGGAACCTGGAATAGGATAAGAGATCATTTGTCCTGGAAGAGAGTTGATCAATAGCATTATTATGTTTTGAGCAAGATAAGACCGATATGGTTATTGCCTCTGGGGAGCTTTAGACTGAATGGTGGAGGATTTACAGGGGTGTGTGCACTTTGATTCAAGATTGATTTTTGCAAGTGAAGATTCTGCACTTTGTTGAAGCGCTGTACACTTGTTAATGCACTGTATACACTGTATACTCCCACATGTCAGGTCCTGTTGTGCTTCACTGGGGTGGGTGGGGAAAACGTTTTCATATTAATAAATAGAGGTCTCCAGCACCAATGCAAATTTACAAATTTGCTTGGGATCTCTTCCCTATATGATTTTGGTGCAGGCAAATGGGATCTTGGTGCAGAGGATCTCACTATCTCACTGTAGAAAGTCAGTATACCCGCTGTAGGTGCCACTGTTGCCTTGAAGTAGAATGTTTCTCTAATCCTTAAGTGCTGGAAGCGTCAAGACCTTATGCTGACACTTTGGGGTTGATTTACTAAAGGCAAATAGACTATGCACTTTGCAAAGTGCAGTTGCACTCTGTAAGTACACTTGTTCCACAGCTTAGTAAATGAGTAGAAGCTCAGCTGACTCCCATCATCCAATTATGTGCAAGCAAAAATGCATTTCTTTTTATTTTCCTTGCCCGTGATTGGGTACTCTTTGCATACATGCATACAGATATTAACAGATTTTTCGTCTAGTTTACTTTATCAAGATGGAAGGTATAAGTGACTTTTCAAATATACTGATGAACATTGTGTCCTCAAAACCCTTAAACCTACCTTGTGTCACCCATTATTCAAAGATTATGTCAAAACATCAAGTAAGGGGAAACAGAACAAAGATAAAGCAGACAGCAAACTAAGCAATCCTTTATTTTTACAATAATCTCGAACAATGACAAAACTTTCATCTAAAGGACTGCTATGTTTAAATAGTTTAAATAACACAATTCAATTGTCTCTGCACTGTGCATGAACTTGAGATGTCTGACACTACAGTCATTTCCTAAGCTCCAAAATTCATCCTGTAGTACAAATGCGGACTAAGGTATGTACTTTTCTTTTTCAGAGATATTCACTTGTGCAGAAAACCCAATACTATTACATCTAGATGCTTGAAGTGGTAGATCGATGGTGCTGGAGCCTTAGGTAAATATACTTTTGTACTACTGATATATTTGGCCAAAATGTACTGGTGGTATTCCAGTGGGGCATCTAGGAGAAGAGAGAGCTGCTCTTGTGAACCGAGGAACTGGAACAATGACCTCGGAATATAGAAGTAAAATCTGAGTCTGAAAATCTAAGTACCACACCAAAGTGTTACAGTCTAAAAATTAGGTCTTACTCCAAATGTATAATACGTCCTATAGCCAATGCATTTCAGGGACCACACATAGTCCCCTTCATCAGGGCTTAAAATATTTGGGTAGATAATATAAAAAGACTTTATTACAAATGGTTAAAATCCATTAAGATCCAAGAAGATAATGTATACAGAAAATTACATGATGAAAAAAAGCACATATCATTAAATAAATTATACAGTCCCTGACAAAAGTCTTGTCGCTTGTGTACAAATTGACCGGAAGTGCTGCTGAAATATATTTCTAATCAAGATTTTTTTTACAAGAAATTGCTCATTTTAATCCCAACAGCTTTTGTAATAATGTTTCAGTGCAAAACTAAACTGTCAAAAAGTATTCTAATATTCACAGCTTGGTAAAGCCCATTGAGTCAATTTTTGCAAAGACATAAGAGTTGTCGCCTTGTCATATGAGCTTCACCTGTGACTAATAACGGATAAATTAGGTCTCATGTGTGTATAAAAAGAACCCCAGTACACTAGACCTTCACATCAACTGCAACTAGACCTCTGCAAACATGCCTAAGATTCACCCTGAGACTAAAGTTTTGATTATCAAGAGGCTGAAGACCAGATCCACTGCTGATGTAGCAGACACCTTTAATGTGTCTCAGCGTCAAGTACAGAGGATAAAAAAAAGATTTGAAGAGACTGGAGATATTTTTGACAAGCCCAGGTCAGGCAGACCCCGCAAGACAACTGCTCGAGAGGACCGTTTGTTGGCTCGAAAATCCAAGGCCAGCCCATTTTCCACTGCAGCAGAGCTCCACCAGACCTGGTCACCTGAGGTCCCTGTGTCAACCAGAACAGTTTGTCGGATTCTGTCTCAAAATGGCCTCCATGGTCGAATCAGTGCCCAGAAGCCAGCACTAAACAAAAGACAATTGAAAAACTGTGTGCACGACCGAAGACCCGTGACTAAGCTGGTACCTCCG
>BLSH010048066.1:1097301-1110090 GCA_018402905.1 Glandirana rugosa | reverse complement strand
GCAGATTTACAAATACTGAATATGGCTTTTGAAATTACATTAACATCCCAAAACTTGTATAAGATTTTATTGATTCAGTTTACATGTTTTAAGGGTAACATTTTTTAATTGTTTTCCCATTTAACTTAACCCAAAGAACATGTGTTCACTTCATACATCCTAAGCTTTAGGATACATTCCATTTCTTTCTTTAATTAACCTGCACATAATTGTTTAAAGTGTTCCAAAATCCCCTGCGGCAAGCAAAGAAAAACCCTTTATTAAATCTCCCCTAAAATATTTTCTGTTAATATATTGGAAAGCATATTTTGTTAATATAAGAATGCATATTAAAATCCAGTATAATGGAGAACAGTTTGAAAACAATGCATATGTCCAGTAGCTAAAAAGGGAATGTCTTTATTGAGGTACGCAATTATATTTAAACCCAATGTTTACAACAAGCTCTTTGTTTTACGGGCCACTATCATGTTCAGTTCAGTCACTCATTCCAGGTACTACGCAGTTATATTTGATAGGAAGTACTAAAATTAGTTCACTTTTTTTGTCTGTGAAGAATGCTTGACAGAGCCTTTGCCACTTAACGTGGTGCTGAACTTTACTCTCCCTGCTTATCTTCTTTTAAATCTCCTCTTACCTGTAATGGTTGTTCTCAATTAATATGTAGCCAATGCCCCCTTAGGGGTTACTGAAAATTGTGGTTCACCTGATCACACTGCCCTCAGTCACACTTCTTCCTCATATCCGGAGTCACAGAACAGGCCGGTACTTTGTTTTTGTGTTTTTATTAGGGGATTTTTTTTTGTAATTCCTTTATTTCTTGAGAAAGATGCAGTGTATAAACAGTGGTAAATACAGTATATGACATATATAACGGAACAGTGCAAAACAGCGGTGTGCCACAGCCCTTCAAAAGTCCAGTGGCTCTACAGTATGCCCGAGGAAGAGGGGGGTTTACCCGGACTGCTCGTGGGTGGGCCCTAAGACTATGTGCCCCAGTAAAGGGTTGTATCTTGTATTCCGGTCGCCCCCTCCTCCACGGGGACGGCTTGTGGCAGTGCTCAGAGTCATTTCGCGTCGTAGTATAGCTTTTCACATTTTGATAAAAACTCAACAAATTATGGAGAAAAGGGGACCATAGGTCTCAGGCGGTCATCATCTCGTTGAGTGAACTTCCTCTAGACCAGGGATATAGATATTTAGTAAAAGGGTGGGGCAGTGGAATGCGGGCCCTGGTGTAACAGCGTCTGGGGGGGAACGACCCCCTACCATTTAACAAAACCGGCGCCAGTTGACCCCCAAAATAAGAAAGAGGAAAAAAGAGGACAAGGGAGGAGGAGGAGCTAGCAGAGCTTATGAAACAAAAGGTTGGAGAAAGCAAAATAAGGAAATAGCATAAGTTGGAAAGAGACAAACACAGGATACACGGGAGATTAGGGAATGCGCGGCCTGTGTCCGGGACCCCCGCCTGAGCGGGTGTTATCAGCCCTGATGTGCAAGCTCCTCGCGATAGGCATCTGTATAAACAAAATATTGCCAGGGTCTCCATATCTCGTGGAAAGTCTCCTCTCTATTGTGCAGAGTAGCGGTGAGGTCCTCCATATCTCTCAGTTCGTTGACCTTGGAAAACCACAAGGCCAATGAAGGAGGGTTCTCTGACTTCCAGCAGAGAGGGACGCAGGATTTGGCCGCATTCAGGAGGTGGATGGTAAGTGAAGATTTATATTTTTTGATGGGCCGCTCTGAGAGATGGAGCAAACAAGCCGCTGGCCTGTCCTCCAGATCCACGCTCGTCAGGTGTCTAATGGTGTGGGTCACCCCCCGCCAAAAGGGCTGTAGTCTGGGGCAGCTCCAGAAAATGTGGAGCATCGTGTCCTCCTCTCTTCCACAGCGCCAACACAAGCTGGAGGCCTGCGGGAATAAACGGTGCAGGGTCGAGGGGACCCTGTACCACCTGGTTAAGATTTTGTAGCTTGTCTCCTGGATCTTGGTGGCAATGGAAGATTTATGTGCAAACTGCAGTATTTTCTCCCTTTGGGAGTCCGCAAGTTGGAGGCCCATGTCTTCTTCCCACTTGATGAGAAATGGGGGCACAAAGCCCTCCGGAGGTGCAGTAAGGGCGGAGTACATCAGGGATAGACTGTGGCAGATAGGCTCACCCCGGCGGCATATGTCCTCAAGGGCTGTGAGAGACCTAGTGCTGCCTATGACCCAGCACTGTTTGCGTAGAAAGGCACGTAGCTGGAGGCTGCAGAGAAAGTCTGGGGGGGGGCGTAGCCCCCTTCCCTGCAGTCAGGGCGAGAGTCCCATCTGCGTGCAGAAAGTCCGCGACCTATAGCCATCCATTCTCCCGGAGGCGTTGGAAGGAAGGGTCAACGATGACGGTTCGAATTCCGGATTACCCAGGATCGGGATCATGGGGGAGAGAGAGGGTGATACTGAGGTGGGCCGGAAGGCTTCCCTCACCACCGCCAGGGTACCTCCTAAGGTTGGATGTTCCGAGATGGACCTCAGGAGAGGGGAGAAAATCCACGGCCAGCTTCTTGCCGTATTCAAGGAGTCCTCCATCTCCAATGCCACCCAGTGCTTTTGGCATGGCAGAACCAGCCCACCAGTCTGGCTAGGTGCGTTGCCCTATAGTAGGCTTTCATATTTGGAAGGCCCACACCTCCTCGTCGCTTGGCCAGGTGGAGCAGGGGAAGTCTGATGCGGGGCCGTCTGTGGGACCATATAAATTCCCGGAACATAGCGTCTAGTTGTTTAAAAAAGACAGTCGGGAGATGGATAGGGAGGGCCTGCATGAAGTATCATGCCTTCGGGAGGGAGGTCATCTTCAGGGTGCGGCACCTGCCAAACCAGGTGAGTGTAAGGGAGTGCCAGCGCAACAACTCAGTTTTAAGACAAGCCAGGAGGGGGATGTAATTAGCGGTATAAAGTGCTCCAATGTCTGATGTGATATCCACCCCCAGGTAGTGTATAGACTGACTTGCCCAGCGTAGGGGGTATCTCGGCCTCAGCCGACCAACCACGCCCTGGTCTACAGTTATGTTAAGCACTGAGGACTTTGATAGGTTTATTCGAAAGTTAGAGAGGGAGCCATATTCCTGCAGTAGCTGGAGGACCCCGGGAAGGGATGTGTGTGGGCTAGACAGAAAGAATATGAGGTCGTCTGCAAAGTCGGCCACCTTATGAACTCCAGAGTGTCTACAGTAACCCACCACTGTCGGGTCCACCCTCACCCTACACAGAAGAGGTTCCAGGGTTAGGATGAAGATCAGAGGGGACAGCGGACACCCCTGCCTGGTGCCATTTCGGATGTCAAAGAAGGCCGACCAAGCCTCGTTGACCTTAACCGCTGCTGATGGTGTGGAGTATAGGGAGAGGATCCACCTAAGCATGGATGCTTGAAGACCAATATGTTTTAGTGTGGCACGCAGGAAGGACCAGCTGACCCAGTCGAAGGCCTTCTCCACTTCGGTGGAAAGCAGAAGGAGAGGCCGTCCGCTCGCCCGCGCCGCATGGATTAGGTTCAGCACCCGAATAGTGTTGTCTCTTGCCTCCCGCAGGGGGAAAAACCCAGCCTGGTCTCGGTGAATCAACCTACTCACCAGGACCTTAGCAAACAGCTTCAAGTCGGTATTCAGAAGGGCGATCGGCCTGTAACTCCCGCAACTCTGCGGGTCCTTCCCCTCCTTTGGGATGATTGAGATGTGGGCTCTCAGGGAGTCCATGGGGATGCGGTGGCCATCTGCAAGGGCATTAAATGCCTTGACCATGGGCCCCGAAAGTGCCTCATAGAAGGCCTTGTTGTACGAAGGGGTTAGGCCATCCGGGCCCGGGGCTTTTCTCGGCTTGGCCACCGCCAAGGCAGCCCCCACCTCCTCAGGCGTAATAGGTTGCTCGAGGCTCTCCGGGCTCGCAGGGACCAGGGATGGCATCCCGGAGGAGAGCAGGTAAGTGCGCACAGCGGCCTCCTCCCTGAACCGCGGGAGGAGGATCACCTATGTTTTATAGGCCTTTGAAAAAGGAGTGGAACTCTCCCGCTATGTCGGAGGACACGGATAATTTCTGGCCCGTGGCAGTGAGTACACTGGGGATGTAGGTTCTGGTTCGCGGACCCCGGCGTGTCCTAGCCAGGAGGGTGCCTGGTTTGTTTGAGTTTATTAGGGGATTTGAACTTGGGGTAGGGATGATTATGGGATGCCCAAGGATCAAATAGTTCTTAATTGGGACATCTATATACATCACAATATATACACTTCTCCTTCTTCACTCCAGCACTGACACTTACTGCAGGTTACACTCCTTGTTCCTCACTCCAGCACTAACGCTTGTTGCACAGTACTCCTTGTTCCTCTCTCCAGCACAATCACTTGGTTCCAGCCTAACTAGCACATGGCGAGGCCTGCTATAGTTGAAGCAGGATCTCTGGACCGTCCGTTACAGGGAGGGACCATTGGCCCCCAAAGTGTAGCAAAGTACAATGTGCTAGCTAGTGTGATGGACTACAACTCCCAGCCCATCTTCTTACAGGCCCTGACAGCTCTTTCAGCTGCAACGGCCTCCTCCACTGCCACAGCAACATGAAAGTCCCACACTGGCTTCTGCATCCTTCCCAGACTGTCTCTCACCCCAATCTGCTCTGGCATGCCTCTTCCAGTATCCCAGGGTGTGTCGCTCACCGACTCCTGACACTTGTTCCTCACTGAAGATCTCTCCCCGATAATGCTCTCTCCCACTGTCCTTTCCGCTCTGCCTTGTGCCTCCAATCCAGGATCTCGCTCCTCCTGGCTGCACCCGAGCACTCCAGGCCCGGGATCACCCCTCCAGATTGGGCGCTCCCCCTGGGCCATGACAGCCTCCGCACTATCTCATCTCCAGACTACCACCCAAACTCTCCTCCTGGACTGGGCTGACCCTGGGTATTTGAGGAGGTCTGCCCCCTGCCAATTCCGGTTGGGGATTGGTCAGGGATCCTCAGAATACCCCAAGTGGCTACACCCCTCCTCCCAGCTGTCTTTCCAGAAAACACCAGAACCCTCTGGAAAGAAGTGGGAGGTCCTGATGACACCACCTGTGAATCACCCAGCCCTACCCTGAGCCACTCCCAGCCCAGAATCAAAGCAATCAGGCCTGCTGTCAGTCAGTCCTGACTAAATTTGCCTCACCTACAGAAATCTCACACTAAGCACCTACCTAGAGTAGAGGGCGCTACAAATATATTTACCCAACCCTGCTGTAACCTACCGCTCGCCACATACTGGGCCCCATGCCACCGTCGCTGACATCATCAGGGAGCTGGCTGTGTTTTCTGGGTTTTTTCCAGCTGGCCTCCTGATGATGCGACCACCATATCTGCCCTCCTCCTGCCACTCTATCTATTCTGGGACATCTGATCCCAGGAGCCTGCATCAGTAGTACTCACCATAGGTAAGAATGGTGAAAGGGAGGCAGCCAGGACTGAAATGTAATAAGTATGGGTAAAAGAATTGTGGGCCTCTTACATTTGTGGAGGGAGGAAAGTTGCATTAGTGCTGTGTTATAAGGAACAGCTGCATCTAGAAATGTTAACTCTGCCTTGGCAGTACCCTGAAAGATTTACCTTTTGTCTTTAATCCCTCAAAAAAAAATAGCAATGTGTTTCCAGGTGTGTGAGGGTGCCAAAGCACTGGAGTGCCTACAGCCTCTATCTGTTAGTCCCAGAAGATTTGGAGTGAGATTACTGTGCTGCTTGCTGGAGGGGAATCTGTACCAGAGGATCTTCACAGCATGTATCTCTCTGCTTCTACTTCATTTATTTTGAAGATGTTTGCTTCCTACACTCCTCCTGCTGCATCTTGAATGTTCAGACACCAGTTATTAGATCATCAGTCATCAAAGGAGCTTTTGTATTCGGGGAAAATATGTTGCACACTCATGCATAGGTAAACACCGATGTACAGAAACATTGAAGCTTACATGAGTACAGGGACGTGCAGCCATTAACTTCTATGGTTGGCTGTGCCCCTCCTGCAGCTCCCTGGGCTCAGAAAATGAAGTTTTTGATGCTAGGAACATTTTATGTAAATAAACAACCATGAGACCTAAATTTGCTAGCATATATAACAAGCAAACATCTATGGGGTGCCTGCACATACCTTTAGCAGCTTTCATTGCCCTCAAATGTCAAATTATGCTCGACGGGCAAACATCCAACACTTGTGATGGAGCAAGCTTACACACCTCCATTTCACCTCCCACAGATCCTATTGGCCAGTGAGACATCTTATCATGGAGATGGGATAGTAGGAATGTGTGGGGTGGGGGGAGTACACAAACTTGGAGACTACCTAGAGTGTCAGGGCTTTGCTTGAACATCCTGGAGTTTCAGCATAGAGCTGGAAATTAAAGCAGCTGCAGGTTTGCATATACACTTGTAAATCCTTGCAGTTTTTACTTGCTAGCAGTTTTTTATGTTATAAAGTCACTTTAAATATCATGTTTGAAAATTACAACATGCTGTGGTCTTCAGCATTAGCTCTCTCAGTGGTGAGGCCTGCCAAGAGAGTCAATGAACATGATTACCAGCCACACTACAGTCACCAATGCTCCGTCCACTAACTGACCACATAACCTGTACAATCAGAGTAGACATAGTCTGCCATGCACCCTGTTTAATTCCCAATCTTAACATTCATACCTCTAAATCAATTCTCGTCTCTATATGAAAGGCATCTAAGTGTACAATGCTGTGTGAGTTTTAGAATTACATGTTTAAAGTGGGAATTCATTTTGCCTTATTTAACCTTTGTGTAGTTGTCAGATATGCTGTTTGCTTGGCACAATTCCCTGTGCATTAATGTATTAGCTTGGCAGTGTATAATAAGGTTCTTTTCCCTCAAGGAGATTACATCACAGATAAAACAGAATAAAAGGCAAGATCATATGGATATACTGTATATATACACACATTATATTACTTATAATTGTGTGTTTAAGAGGAGCTCCAGCCTCCCCCCAAAAAAATGCAAATTACAAATACTGTAGCTGCTGACTTTTAATATAAGGACACTTACCTGTCCAGGGATCCAGCGATGTCCTCACCCTAGCCGATTCTTCAATCTGCTTTGGGTGCAGGAGGTTGCATTTTAGCTAAGGGAAATTGGCAGTGTTCAAGAAGAAAATTATTGTTTGATTCCCCCAGGGTTTTTTTTAATGCAAAAAATAATAAGTCAAACGAATACAAAAATTTAAATTCATACTTTATTATTGCAAAGAATAAAACCAACATATGGCTTAAAATATCAACTATGGTAACATTACAACCCCAATAAGATGCAAAAACAGTGATAGCCCTGATTGAGGCTGGCATTTGGCATTACATTTTTTCAGTTTATGGTAATAAGCCCCTGTGTATATAAATATATACTGGTGCAGGCGCCTTGATTGGTTGAGATTAATATTCTTGCATGCCCACTTAAAGGATACCATTAATGAAATTCGAAATTCGGTAGTAGTTACCCACAGTTCCCGGGTCAGGCATTTTCAGGCGACTACCCTTAGGTCATGAGCATGTGATGTCTTGCAGATTTGTAAGTATAGATCCTTTTGGTTGATACCACATTTTTGCAATAACAGAATACATTGTATTGTGTGTCAGATATTCCTAAACTATTTCTACTTTATAGACAATTGTGTGTGCATCAACCCCTGAGGAAATGAGGAGCAAATGCATTGGTTTACATAAATGCAAGTTCACACCTATTATGGTACCTGGCTATGGAATTAATATGTATATATTGACCTATCTGCTTGACTATATGGCAATTATGTCACTGTTGATCTGTTGGAAATTGTATTTACCAATAAATATATACTTTATTGATTTTTAATTGAGTGTGTTGTGCCTCATCTAAAGTCCCATGGGCAATTCATGTTTCTTTGTTACCATTTAATTTTTTTGTGAAAAGGTAAACTTAGTCCTTAATGTGAGATTAACTACTTCAGCCCCGGAAAGTTTTACCCCTTTCCTGACCAGAGCACTTTTCGCGATTCGGCACTGCGTCGCTTTAACTGACAATTGAGCAGTCGTACGACGTTGTACCCAAACAAAATTTGCGTCCTTTTTTCCCCACAAATAGAGCTTTCTTTTGGTGGTATTTGATCACCTCTGCGTCATTTCTGATCACCGCTATAAACAAAAGAAGAGCGACAATTTTGCAAAAAAAAAAAACAAATTTCTTACTTTTTGCTAAAATACAAATCCCCAAAAAAATATAAAAAAAACATTTTATTCATCGGTTTTCGGCGATTTATATTCTTCCTCATATCTTTGGTAAAAAAAAAATCACAAATGGCGTTTATTGATTGGTTTGCGCAAAAGTAGCCGCGTTTATGGATGATGAGAATTCATTTCTGGGGTTTTTATTTTTTTTTAATTTTTTACTAGTAATGGCAGCTATCTGCGATTTTTAGCGGTACTGTGATTTTGGGGCGGTCATGTTGGACATTTTTGACACTTTTTTGGGATCAATGACATTTATACAGCGATCAGAAATGTAAATATCCACTGATTACTGTATAAATGTCATTGGCAGTGAAGGGGTTAACCTGCAGGGGGAGATCTAGGGGTTAACTGTGTTCCCTGGGCGTGTTCTAACTGTGGGGGGGCTGGGCTACCATGGGCATAAGAGATCTAACTGATCCCAGTGACAGGGATCAGTAGATCTCCTATGCCCCCACTAACAGAATGGGGAACCGCTGTGTTTACATCGGTGGTTCCACGTTTTTTGGCTGTGGCCGCTCAGCGAGCCGTGGGCAAACTCCTCAGGAGTACGGCGGGTGCGCGCCCCCTAGTGGCCACCTGCAGATCGCCGCTTTTTTACAGCGATTCGCGCTAAGCGTCCACACTGCCGCCGTGAATATATGGTAGGCGGTGTGGAACCGGTTAAAGGCATATTTAAAAAAAAAATAACAAACATGTTATACTTATCTGTTCTGTCCCCCACTGGCGCTCCTGCTCCCTCCTTCCTACCAAATGCCCCATAGAAAGTTGTTACGGGGGCACCCGAGCAGGCTTGCTCCTGAACCACTGCTTTGTGTGTCCATTCACATGCTCAGCTCCGGCCCTGCTCTCTCTTAACTGGCTGTGATTGACAGTAGTGGGAGCCAATGTGGAGGAAGAGACCCGAGTCTCTGCTCTCATGCACATCGCTGGATTAAGATGGGTCTCAGGTAAGTATTGGGGGGGAGCTTCTGCACACAGAAGGTTTTTTATCATCATGCATAGAATGCATGAAGGTAATAAACCTTGAGCCTTTACAACCATTTTAACCACTTCAGCCTCGGAAGGATTTCACACTTTAGGACCAGAACACTTTTTGCGATTCGGGACTGCGTTGCTTTAACTGACAATTGTGCGGTCGTGCGACGTTGTACCCAAACTAAATATGCATCCTTTTTTTCCCACAAATAGAGCTTTCTTTTGGTGGTATTTGATCACCGCTGCATCATTTCTGATCGCTGCTATAAACAAAAGAAGAGCGTCAATTTTGCAAAAAAACCCACATTTTTTACTTTTTGCTAAAATACAAATCCAAAAAAAAAAATATAAAAAAACATTTTTTTCAACGGTTTTGGCGGATTTATATTCTTCCTCATATCTGTGATAAAAAAAATTGCAATCGGCGTTTATTGATTGGTTTGCGCAAAAGTTGCCGTGTTTACGAATGATGAGAATTCATTTCTGGGGTTTTTATTTTTTTGTTATTTTTTTTTACTAGTAATGGCAGCGATCTGTGATTTTTATCGGTACTGCGATATTGCAGCGGACATGTCGGACCATTTTGACACTTTTTTGGGACCATTGGCATTTATACAGCGATCAGTGCTATAAACATGCATTGATTACTGTATAAATGCCATTGGCAGTGAAGGGGTTAAGCTGGGGGGGCGCTCTAAGGGTTAACTGTGTTCCCTGGGCGTGTTCTAACTGTATTAGTGTTTGACTGGCAGGGGAAGGGGAGTGATCATGGCTTCCATATAGAGGAAGGCTGTGATCACAGCCCTTCCCCCTCTCACAGAAGAGAGATCCATGTTTACATACACGGATCTCCATTCTTTCACTGTGGGGGGGGGGGGGGCATCGCGGGTAGCTGGCGGAGATCGAGTCTGCCCTACCCGCTCCCGGCCCCCCGGACACAGTGAGCGCACCTCCGGTGGCGCATGCGTGCTCACAGTGAGCGATCTGGCAGCCGCCATCATATGACGGCGATTTGCCTAATAGAGCCATCTTGTTGTCGTCAACCTGCGGTTGGGGGTCAGCAAGTGTTTAAGTAAATACATAGTGAATGGAGTGTTCAAAGTTTAAAGAGGAAGTAAACCCAGATTGTTTACTTCTTCAATATAACCCTGTAACGTAGAAGCATAATGGGCTACTATAGGGAGTAATTAGTGGTGGTATTGGCGCTGCTCCCCACTCACATACAATCCTTCGGTAATTGGAGTGGATGAGGGCAATATGAGTATATAAATATAAATATAAAACTTAAAACATATAGAATTAGTCACTGTAAAAACTTTCAAAATTTTCTCATAAAATTTCCAGTATGCTGGCACTATTATATCTAAAATGGAGAAACTCTTGGCAACTGACTCAAAATATAACCCTGTGTAGGTGTAAAAAAGGGGAGTGAGTACGTCAGTATAACAATCTCTAAACCATATAACATATGTGAGAGATAAAAAAGAAAAAAGAAATGGCAACTACATCCATACATTACCTCCCTTCATGCTCAATATGTGCCCCAACTTATAATAGACAAATTCATGTAAAACAAATACAGTATGTGAAATATATACATATATAAAAATGTGATATTGTGCAAGATATAAAATAAAGTGCAATGTGCCAATGTGATATCACACACGTGAATCTCCTGGGCTGTTAGAGAAAAGGCTCCGTAACTTACACCAGAGAAAAACTGAAAAAACTGAAATCTAACAGACTCTGGTATATATCCAGTCAATAGTGAATATTATTGTGCAAATCTTATCATGTGCAAGATGTGAAATCAACTAAGGTGCTAAAATGATAATAAATGTTAAAATCTAGTACAAATTATAAAAATCCGTAAAAAGTCCGTGATAGTCCGTGAAAACGTCAGTGAAAAAATAAAGTCCAAAAAAAAAGTCCGTGAAAGTGCTGTGCTTAATATTACTGCTGACTCTTCAATTTTGTGATCCCACCAAGTGATTCTTCTATCTGTGGGGACAGTTTTCAAACCACACTAGTTGTGCCGTGGTGCCTTAGGTGTTCCCCTTCATGCGGTCCTACTGTGAGAGCACTCACCGGAAGGCGTTCCCCACTGAAGGGGTGCACGCTTGGTAGTATCCCGGAATGTGTGCTGCTTCCTCCTCTAGGGTTTATGGCAAGTATGGGGAAAAGGGCGTCCTAGGTCCCACCTCTTCTGTGGTAGTCTCCACCCGATACCATAAAATGAGAGACAGTATCTCGCGCAAATAACGTTTGGATTTATTAAAAAATAGTAAACACTTACATAATAGTAACCATAGATCAGCTCCTGAGTGTCAATATCCCAAGCAGGATGTTCGCCGTGTCCAGTGCGGTCCACGGCCTGAAAACCGGAAGTGACGTGTGACGCTGTAACTCCGCCCGACGCGTTTCGTCATAAGGACGTCTACTGGAGCGGTACCGCTACGTCGTACCTCCGGTTCATTTATACTAGTGTTAATCAGCATGGAACGTCTCCCTTGTAGGTCTGAGGGCGGCCATATTTTTGGTGTCTAGAAAGTGTCTCCCCGCATGGGGGAGGGCGGCCATCTTTTTGGAAGTTGTTATATAGTAGAGCCATATATATGTGTGCATGTCACTGCCCTCCTGTGGATGTTTTTTACATCTCTTAGGGAGATATTTTGCTGGCTTCTGTTAGTGGCTATCTTACTCATATGTGCGCAGAAAAATTTAATTAAAATTAAAAAATTATTTATTATGAATAATGTAAAAATGTAAAAAATAACTAATAATCAAAAAATTGAAACATGATAATGTTAAACGCTAATAAAACATAAGTGTATTAAAATTCCTAAGATCTAAAATCATGTCTTAATGTGCCTTGTCCGGGATGTATTTAATGCATATAAGCTGATACAGCTAGATGTATGAATATGAACAAAAATACTCTGGGAATTTTGTATGACTGGGGGTCCGCACTGAACACGCCGTGCATGTGTGCTTATCTTCCCCATACCTCCCATGAATAGTCCCGTTAGTAGTTAACATGGAAAGACAGGTACATATTTTAATATTATCTAGGAACAGTATGTATAACCCTAATACAAAGACGGAGAGAAAAGTTTGTCACATGAAAGGGTGTTCCTGTGTTCTGTGTTAATGGAGTGTATGTAGTAAAAACAAACATGGCTATCTATATATTCATACATAGGTACATGTATATTAGAACAGGAAGGATGTTACCTGGATTAGACTGGAATAAAATAGATTAAAATGGATGTTGGAATAAAACTGACTGGGTGGAAGGGGAGGGAGGGGGAGAGAGAGCCCCAGATCCTGTCCCTCTGATAATGGTGCTATAAACTCCTCTTATAATTATGGTTATGGTTGGGGGACCTAAAAACTAAGATTTAAAGAAGGAAACTTGTAATGGAGGCCTAAAAAAGAGGCTTAAAAAAGAAAGGCTTAAAAAAAGGAAGGCTTAAAAAAAGGGGAGGCTTAAAAAAGGGGAGCCTTAAAGGAGACTAAAAAAGGGGGGGGGTGGCGGATACCGTGAA
>BLSH010048066.1:1068863-1092062 GCA_018402905.1 Glandirana rugosa | reverse complement strand
CTATGTATGAATATATAGATAGCCATGTTTGTTTTTACTACATACACTCCATTAACACAGAACACAGGAACACCCTTTCATGTGACAAACTTTTCTCTCCGTCTTTGTATTAGGGTTATACATACTGTTCCTAGATAATATTAAAATATGTACCTGTCTTTCCATGTTAACTACTAACGGGACTATTCATGGGAGGTATGGGGAAGATAAGCACACATGCACGGCGTGTTCAGTGCGGACCCCCAGTCATACAAAATTCCCAGAGTATTTTTGTTCATATTCATACATCTAGCTGTATCAGCTTATATGCATTAAATACATCCCGGACAAGGCACATTAAGACATGATTTTAGATCTTAGGAATTTTAATACACTTATGTTTTATTAGCGTTTAACATTATCATGTTTCAATTTTTTGATTATTAGTTATTTTTTACATTTTTACATTATTCATAATAAATAATTTTTTAATTTTAATTAAATTTTTCTGCGCACATATGAGTAAGATAGCCACTAACAGAAGCCGGCAAAATATCTCCCTAAGAGATGTAAAAAACATCCACAGGAGGGCAGTGACATGCACACATATATATGGCTCTACTATATAACAACTTCCAAAAAGATGGCCGCCCTCCCCCATGCGGGGAGACACTTTCTAGACACCAAAAATATGGCCGCCCTCAGACCTACAAGGGAGACGTTCCATGCTGATTAACACTAGTATAAATGAACCGGAGGTACGACGTAGCGGTACCGCTCCAGTAGACGTCCTTATGACGAAACGCGTCGGGCGGAGTTACAGCGTCACACGTCACTTCCAGTTTTCAGGCCGTGGACCGCACTGGACACGGCGAACATCCTGCTTGGGATATTGACACTCAGGAGCTGATCTATGGTTACTATTATGTAAGTGTTTACTATTTTTTAATAAATCCAAACGTTATTTGCGCGAGATACTGTCTCTCATTTTATGGTATTGGGTGGAGACTACCACAGAAGAGGTGGGACCTAGGACGCCCTTTTCCCCATACTTGCCATAAACCCTAGAGGAGGAAGCAGCACACATTCCGGGATACTACCAAGCGTGCACCCCTTCAGTGGGGAACGCCTTCCGGTGAGTGCTCTCACAGTAGGACCGCATGAAGGGGAACACCTAAGGCACCACGGCACAACTAGTGTGGTTTGAAAACTGTCCCCACAGATAGAAGAATCACTTAGTGGGATCTCAAAATTGAAGAGTCAGCAGTAATATTAAGCACAGCACTTTCACGGACATTTTTTTTGGACTTTATTTTTTCACTGACGTTTTCACGGACTATCACGGACTTTTTACGGATTTTTATAATTTGTACTAGATTTTAACATTTATTATCATTTTAGCACCTTAGTTGATTTCACATCTTGCACATGATAAGATTTGCACAATAATACTCACTATTGACTGGATATATACCAGAGTCTGTTAGATTTCAGTTTTTTCAGTTTTTCTCTGGTGTAAGTTACGGAGCCTTTTCTCTAACAGCCCAGGAGATTCACGTGTGTGATATCACATTGGCACATTGCACTTTATTTTATTTCTTGCACAATATCACATTTTTATATATGTATATATTTCACATACTGTATTTGTTTTACATGAATTTGTCTATTATAAGTTGGGGCACATATTGAGCATGAAGGGAGGTAATGTATGGATGTAGTTGCCATTTCTTTTTTCTTTTTTATCTCTCACATATGTTATATGGTTTAGAGATTGTTATACTGACGTACTCACTCCCCTTTTTTACACCTACACAGGGTTATATTTTGAGTCAGTTGCCAAGAGTTTCTCCATTTTAGATATAATAGTGCCAGCATACTGGAAATTTTATGAGAAAATTTAGAAAGTTTTTACAGTGACTAATTCTATATGTTTTAAGTTTTATATTTATATTTATATACTCATATTGCCCTCATCCACTCCAATTACCGAAGGATTGTATGTGAGTGGGGAGCAGCGCCAATACCACCACTAATTACTCCCTATATTACTAAACTACACTTCAGTGCAGTTTTGGTGGAGGCAGCAGCTCCTAGAATAAAGGTTATCCGTTTGCGCGGAACATATAATATTTAATAATGGGCTACTATGCTCCAGGCCGCATCCATCTTCTGCCCCTCTTCCTTCCGGGGCTGCGACTCCAGCTCTGTGTTTGGCTGGAGTCCGTGATGTCACTCCCGCACATGCGCGTGGTAGCTGCCAGTCACGGCACAGGGTCAGTGGAAAAACGGCACGGAGGCCGTTTCTTCACTACGCATGTGTCGACTTGACGTCGGCACATGCAAAACACTGCATATCTCCTGAACCGTACAGTGCACCTACAGGTAAGCCTTATTGTAGGCTTACCTGTAGGTTAAAGTGGTTGTCACAGGTTGACAACTACTTTAAGGGATAACTAAAGGCAAAACATTTTTCTTTAGTTTTAGATGAAGTGGGATCAGATCACCTGCAATGTTTTATTTTTATTTTTTTGCTGTCTGCATCCCAGTTAGGAAGAGTCGCCCTTTCTATTTGTTCTGCTTAGCGTTATCAGCGAATAGACGGGAAATCTTCCATAAGTTCTGGTGACCCTGGTGACTACCAGGAATTTTGTCACTTTGGAGGGGTTTCCCCTCACTTACTGTTATGTTTATGGGACAGGAAATTAACGAAAATCTCAATGTGACAAGGGGTTGTAACCCCTTAACTCGAAAAAAAAAAAATGATATGTTACATTTACACTACATATTTAGTATATAATTGCTCATTAGAAGCAGATGAACACTTCCGCCCCTAGTTACATCGCCTGGGTACACTTTTTTCCTTATGCATATAAGAAGTTTGATAGACATATCCTGACCACTCTTGCTTCTGATTACTGGATATTTATATTATCATGGGGGGGCAGGATTCTAGAAACAGGAAGAAGTGTTCCACAGGAATTCTGCAATAGATGATAAAGTGGGCCTGGGTTAAAGTTTAACTGCCAAAAGCTACTGAAAGAGTCATATCATTCAAAACTGACTTGTCTCACATTGTTTGATGGTTAAGGTAGCCGAGGTCTAGGTGCACATTAAGAGTTCTGCCTTTTTTAGCATTTAAAGCTCAAGTGGGCCATACGCTTTAGGCAGCATTTAGAGATTAGTCTACAATCTTGTTGCTATATTCCTGTACCCTTGTATGCTTGTCTCCGGCACATGCATAGGTTCATAGTGTCAGGAATCCACAGTTCAGAGCCTGTTTCAGGTATATAACACTATTAAAATCCCCTACCCCACATATGTCAGACACAAGGCCCGCAGGCCAAATGCGGCTCTCCAGGCCTTGTCATGTGGCCCTCAGACCTATTTTTGCAGCCAGAACTCCATTCCGCCACCTCTGGCTTTCACCCTCTGCTCCCACTCCTCGCTGTCACTTGTAAACACTGAAGCCTTCTGCGTTTACAAGGGACAGCTTTGTCCTTGGAGGCTCCTGGATCTAACAGATTTCTGCACGCACTCATGGTGGGGCATGGCAGGGACAGATCTCCAAAATCTAAGAGAGAGAAGGATTTCTCTGCAAATACACAGGTAGTACTGTAGAGCCGTCTACACAGGGAGGTACAAGAGCTGGGCCAGGTAGGTGAAAGAGATACGAGGAAGCTTTATGGGGGGGGGGGGGTTGGAGTTGCAAACTGTGCACAGTGCATCCTTAAACCCTGCACTCTGTACACAGCACACCCCTGAACACTGCACTCTCTACATAAAACACCCATGGATCCTACACTTACGTAACGCCCTCCTGAACTCTGCACTTTGTATGTAGCACACTCCTGAGCTCAGTACTCTGTACATAGCGTAGTCCTGAACCCCGCATGTAATGCACTCCTGAACCCTGCACTCTGTATGTTGCTCACCCCAGATACAACCGGCCCTTGGAGGGCAACCATACTGCTGATGCAGCCTGTGATGAAATTGAGTTTGACACCCCTGCCCTACCCATCCAGGTGCAATATTACACTATGTGGAACACAAGAGCTCATTCATAAAACTCTGCAAGCTGAAAACCAGGCACATTTTGCATATTACTAAATGTACAAACTGTCTTATTATTGTTCTCCTCATAAAATAATAAAAAGTATGCCACTATAAAAGGTCAAAGCTTTCCGTATTTCAGCCTCCGAGATTCTGTATAAATTTGTGCCCACTGTAATTTATTAGACTATTGCTTGTTGTATTTTATATAGAAAGTGCAGATCAGGGAGGGGATTTGGAGAGCTAGATGTTATGTTGCCATTTGAGCAATTCCAAAAAAAAGCACTGGCTATCTCCTCAGGGCTCCACAAGCTAATATTTAGCAGATTTCTCTGTTGGTGCTTTGGTTGACAGTACTTTTTTTTTTTTAATTGAAGTTGCATTTTTACTGTACTCATATCTGGACATTATTTCTTATTTTGGCTTAGGAATAATCATTTTTTGACTAAAAATAGGAGGTGCAGATGCACTATAACAGGAGCCATGAGGCCAAGGCCAAAGCAAACCTTCCGCTTCTTCCATCCATTTTTATTCTGTTATTTAATTCTTGAGCATCTATTATGCTTATTATTAAACTTCTGCAGTTAATATGAAAAATGTAATTATTATTAATAGTATGCTTTAAGATGTCTGATTTAATTTGAAGGCTGAATAAGCCATCACATGATTATGTTATAAGAGGGCCCTATTTAAAAAAAACAAATATAAAATCTAAATCAAATGACTAAAATCTCTTAGAAGCTTTAAGATGTTAGTTTAATTTCAAAAGTTGTTTTTAATCTTTTTTAGATATTACGTTTTTAATAAAATAATACCTGGTGATGCTGTCATGGGGGTCATTGTTCAGCCATTTCCTGTGGTTTGTTGACAATTGTCTCCCACTTGTGCTCCTGCATTGTTACCCTGTCACAAGCGTCTTTAGAGGAGACTACACGCAGTCGTGTCTACACATATACCTTTACCTGATCTGTGATCAGCTGAGTCCAAAGGACTCAGCGTTCACAGAGCACACCACCAGCGCACCACAGGGGGTGCAAGGGCAGCGCGATCATGGGAGGACGTCATATGATGCCCTCCCACCAAAGTAAGACCGTGATGTTGCCGTCTTTCGGCTATAGCGCTGGTGGGAAGTGGTTAAAGTATAACTAAAAGCAAAACTTGTTTTTTTTTAGTTTTGGGTAGAGGGAAAAAATATTAGAACACCTGTCAGACTTTATTGCTGTCTGTGCCCCCATTAGGGACATTCGCCCTCCCTATTTGCCCTGTTTACCATTATAAAGTGATAGTAAAAGAAAATTGCAATTTTTGGGTTGTCCCTAAAAAAGTAATAGAGGGGAAATCTTCCAATGAGGTCACTAATTCTGGTTCTGGTGACCTGGGGGTCCCAAAGGAATTCCCTTAATTTGCAGGGATTTCCTCTCACACCTGTTTGGCTATGGGACAGGAAGTGAAGGGAAATCTCAGGAACAGGACACAGATGGTGCAAATAAACCTTACAGGAGTTATAACCCTTCTTTACTCTATACAAAAGGAAAAAAATTTTGCCTATAGTTCTACTTCTATAGAATGTCAGCAACACTGAGATGCAAAGAAGGATGAAAAAATAATGAAAACAGTTGTAGCCATATGCTCCCTTGGGAGTAGCATTAGTTGTCGTTCACCTGATAGCTGCCCTCAATCCCACTATATCTCACACATACGTAGACACGGACCAGACCGGCTCTTGTTTTTGTTGTTTTATTTAGGGGAAATAGCTTGGATGGTGAAAATGGGTGACTGTGGGATGCCCCAGAAGTTACTGTACATGACCTCCATATACAGTCCTGTATATGCACACTTGCCCTGCATACCGCCCTCCTGCAGACTATTACTCCTCACAACTCTCTCCAGCTCTCAGCTTGCTAACCGTTTTCCTCCCAATTCTCTCTCCAGCACTGTATTGCAGACTATTGCTCCTTCACTACTCTCCAGCACTGCACTTGGTTTCCAGCTTGAAAGGAAATTTATCAAGCTTTTCTACTCCTTTCTCTTCACCACGGCTAGCACATGGTGAGGCCTACACTCTGTCAGCAGGACCTCAGGACCACCCATTACAGGCCAGGGATCACGGGCCCCTGAATATGTAGCTCAGTACATTGGTGCTAGCCGGGCCTTTGATGGACTACAACTCCCAGCCCATTCATCTTCCAGGTCCCACTGACCTGCTTTTCCTCACAGTGACACTCCTTCCCCTGACTGGCTCCCAAGGCTTCCACAAACTGTCCACTATTCCTCTCCCAGCCTGCTCCAGCACTTTCTCTTCCAGCTACCAGGGTCTGTCACTCACCGACTCCAGTGGACCATTTTAAAGTCTCTCAGTAGCACCTGTGCTGCTCTCCTGTTCCCTCGTGTGACTCCAAGAATCACCTCCACTCCTGGCTGCACCCGAACCTCCAGGCCTCAAGGTCACCCCCCCCCCGACTAGGGGCTTCCTCCAGGGTAGAGGCCTCCACAGCACCTCTGCTACATCTTCAGACTTCCACCTCCAACAACTCTTCCCAGACTGGCCCAGCCCTGAGTATATGAGCAGGCCTACCCCCTGCCAATCCAGATTGGGGATTGGTCAGGGCTTCCCATGACACTCCAGACGATGAAACCTCTTATCCCTCCTTCACTCTAGAAAGTTCCAGTGCTTTCCAGAAGAAGGTAGGAGGGTCTAGTGACATCATCTGTTGACTGCCCCAGTCCTACCTGAGCCAATCCCCATGCCCAGATCAAACCACTCAGGCCTGCTCTAACACTCAGGCCCGACTAAATTTTGCCTTTCCTGCAAAAAATCCTCTCTTAAAAACTCCTACGCTCTGGGGGTGCTACACAGTATTTTATGGAAAAAAATGGCAATTGTTTATGCTACACAGTGCTTTAGCAAACTAAATGCCATCAAGTTAGGGTTTACATCTATGTTAAAGGTGAATTCTAGGTATGGCAATTTTTACATTGGTCCAGCTTGGGTAGCCACTCAGCATGGGACCCAGAAGCTAGCGTGATCAGCTGTACAGTGAATTCCAACTTCCATATGGATCTCACAGATATATGGCATATACATACATTCATTGGTCCAAGCTGGGCTATAGGGAGAATCAGTTTCAAATGACAATCAATTGAGGACACAACCACTTGCTTAAATCTTTTTAAAGGCATTTTTGCCCACTTTTATTAAAACAAAGTTCAAAACATCACACAGGTTTCCTTTGCACGGGTTTTTCAGCATTTCTCCACCACAAAACAAATATCATCAGCTTCCTGCCTTACATTTGCAGTGCTGCTGCTCTGGCCTCGATCCTCAGGCCCTTGGCTGTCTCCTCCAAAGAGTGTTCTCACATAAACTCTATGCGTGCACCTAGCATCACCCTGCTGCACTGGCTCCCACCTGTTTCCTAGGTGGAGCTCTCCAGACTCCTGGGCAGAGACCTCTTCTGTCCTCCGGGGTGGATGCCTGATCTATAGTTACATCTCTAACAAAAGTCCTGCACACACCTGCACAGTAATTGGAGACCTCTTTCCTCCCATGTCTTTTTGAAACCTTCAAACTCTAAGACTCAATCCAGGTTTTACCAATCTCTCAGGAAACTGCAAATCCAGTTTCCTCTGATTGACACAATCAACCTTGGAGTCCCTCAACCTGCCTGGATGAGACCCCTGGGTGACACAAAGCTTTTTTTTTTACACTATGGCAAGGCACGGTACTGTCACACCATACAAAAATTGCCATACCTGGAATTCAGCTTTATGTCCAGAATACTTGTATCATTAAAATATGTAGACTGTCATTACTGATTTGTACTGTATCTTTGACAATTCTGGTTTTCATGCTAATACTGTGCATTCAGTATCTTGAAAGTAGTTGACTTGGAACAGGTGTGTAGATCAAGGGTTCTAACTTCACTTGCTGTATGCTTGTTTCAGCTTTACTAATTTGGAAGGTACTGAAACTATAAAATGTTATGAATCTAGGATATTAACAAGGAGTTTGCTAGGGTTGACTAGTGAAACTTCATGAAACTGTTAATCTTACCTTAGGTAAAACTTCTGCAAGATTTGCCTTTAATTGACTCAAGGGTGAAAATGTTTTTTTGCGGCAAACTCAATTTTACCAAAATTTTGCCACAGACCCCTATACTTCACTAATGGCAGTTTCTCAGTACAAGATCTTCATCATTATCCTAGATCTCTGCTTTAAAATATTGTGAGCCATGCCGATTTATTTAAAAAATCATATATTACCCACATTTGTGCTATAATGGAGAGAACTGCCATGTCTTTACAAGGACATAGACTCAGGGACACTCAAATGCTATTAGTTAATCTTTACCCAGTTACAGTGTTTGTATATACTTTTTATTACCTAATTTAGTTGCAGCTCTTTTACCCAGTAGGAAACACAGGTGGTATTAATCACATTTTGTATAATTTTAAAGCTCAGGAAAACCTATGTGAATGGAAAACTTCAGAGATTTATCAATATGTCTGGCAAGAACACACACAGGAAATTTTCCTGAAGCTCTGCAAACACATTTAAACATTGAATTTGATTCCAATAATCTTCAGTAATTTTCTACATTGAACAAATATACTTCCCATTCTCAGTACTAATTAGAATAACTTTAAATCAGCATAAATGTAGAAATAAATCATTTAAATTGTGCATATGGTAGGACAGTTCACAGAGCATGTGAAATTGTACAGTTCACATTTAAAAAATATTAAAATAAATGAAAGTTACATTCTTGGGTGCTGTTTGAAGAGACCATGTTGCCAGACCATTCAAGAACAATCTTTTCATAATATTATATATTAATCTAATGTTTTTTTGCATGTTATTTACCTGTAAATGACTCCTTTGTTTATACATCCAAAAGCCTCAGGGCTTGTGCAGGTGGGTGGTGGTGTGGTTGTTTCTCACATTCTTTATGTTTCTCCATTAACTCGTTGGGCACCAAGTACTGGGGCACATGCGAGGCCTGCCCCGCGTGGGTTCTTCTAGGCTACGTTAGGCATTTGGTTACAGGGTCATTTTACACACGCACATGAGGTACCTTTACTTTGTGTTGTCTTCATCAATGCCTAGGGATAAGGCTGAGGTCGTTGTGTGGGAACACTAAGGCCTCATACACACGGGCGTATCTAAAAAAATAAACAAAACGTCGGGTCCGACGTCAAGGAAAAAAAGTCGACGTTTTTCGGCGTTATGCATTGGCGTTTTTGAGCGTTAGTGAGCGTCGGCGTCAATAGGCGTTTTTTAAAAAAAATCATCCCTCTGCTATTTTTCAACCTAAAAACGTTGGCGTCAAAAAACGCCGGAAAACACCGGTACAATATTAGGTGGCGTTTGTTGGCGTTAGTTGGCGTTTGTTGGCATATTGTGGCGTCGGCGTCAAAAAACGTCAAAATGTTACAGCCTCAGAACGCGATGGCCATGGGTTCTACTTTCTGCTCACTAACGCCGACGCCACCTACAGCTCAGAAACGCCAACGTTTTTATGGGGCCATTGACTAACATGGAGAGCTGCAAAAAACGCCAGAAAACGCCGGCGTCAAAAAACGTCCGTGTGTATGAGGCCTAAAACTTAAGGTGGACCTCTACGTACACCATGTACACTGCACTGCAACTCTTCTACAGTTCCCCGTTACAATGCACACCTTCACAGTAACTTGCATTTTGGAGGGATATGCTGAGCCGATGTCCACATTCACCTGTCCATCGTTTTCCACTACTACTCTCACATAGCGGAGTGGGCCCCGCCGCACAACTCTCCAACCTCCGTACCTCTGTACAGGACGGGGAACCTCTGCGGTGCAATCCACTCCCGTTGCTATGGGAGACAGACCGCTGGCATAAGGAGTGCTGACAACATCTCCCTCACTGCTTAAGGCTGTGCCACCTATAACAGATACATGCTATCAACAGGCTGCTTGTTAAATGTCTGTTACTCTTGGCAATTATTTACTGTATATCTTCAAATTACTCCAGTCAACATGAATGCTCTCATATCCCAATGTGTTAAGATCCACTTTTTGACTATGTGTGTGCCGATTACTTGTGATACTCTTCTTTAGTAACTTCAGACCAGGCAGGGACAATGTTTCAATACTTTACTTGGAAAAAAGCAAAAAAAGACATTTTGCAGTCCAACAGGTAAAACATGCTATCGTAGTTCCCTAACAATACCTACAGGCTAAGTGTTGCCCCGGCATACCTGAATCAATGCAGTTCAGCAATCATAAGTCCTTCAGAGACATTTCTCCCGCACTAGTATCTTCAGGATGTACCCCAAATTAAAAGTCTCTTTTGGAGGCCATAACAAGTGACCTTCTCCTACTTCTACGGGTCTCTTCTTCTGTGTCCATCCCCAACGGGTCTCACAACCTACAGCCGTATGGTTCTGGGTTTCTCTCATGTGGATTCACACTGAACCGAACCACTGTCCCAATTTATATCCATGGAGCAAATGGGGTGGACCCAGGCAGGATCCTGCCAAAAGGATCAGGAGAGCGGGCAAAACATTAACCCCTACCCTCCTACCCAGGACAGCACCTACTGACTGCTTCAACTTGCTTACATGCAGCCATCTGATTGCTGCTGGGCACCGCCATCTTGGATGTGATGTCAACAGAGCAAGCAGACCCACAGCTGTCACTTAAGTGATACTCTGTACTATTCCCATTCAGTCCTTCCCCAGCAACTACATAAAAGATTATGTAGGGAAGTGAGGGGTGGAGCAGCTAGACCAGCACAGACAGTAAGTAGCACAATTTCCCAGTCAATATATGCCATTCACAGTATTTAGATCTGCCAGGTGTCTTACAAGCCAAAAGCTGCAACCCCACTGTATCCTCCTAGTGTGATGACGTCATTAGTCCCACCACTCATTCTTTAAAATTATTCTTTGAAATTATTCTTTAAAATAAATAGATGGTACACACTATGAAGTTTTTCCTGTCTTTATGAGCCTATTTACAATTGATTCAAATGGTCACTAATGAGATATTGAGAGGATTGTGGAAGCTGGATTATGCTGCACTGAATAGAATCTCTGCTGAAGGAGCATAATATTAAAGTAGGACTATAGGCAAAACTTTTTGTTTTCATTTTCAATATAGTCAGGAAGGGTTACAACCCCTGTCAGAATTTTTTTCGCCATCTGTGTCTGATTGCCGAGATTTCCCTTCACTTCTGTCCCACAGCCAAACAAGAAGTGAAAGTAAATCCCTGCAAATTAAGGAAATTCTTTGGGGACCCCCAGTTCACCAGAACTAGTGTCCCCATCGGAAGATTTCCCTGGTATTTCTTTTCTGGGGACAACCTAAAATTTGGGATTTTCTTTTACTTTCACTTTCTATGATAATGGTAAACAGGACAAATAGAGAGGGTGAATCTCCTTAACGGGGACACAGGCCGCATTAAAAACTGACAAACGTTCTTACCCCTCTCCACTCTATCCTGAACTAAAAAAAAAAATGTTTGGCCTTTAGCCACTTCCCGTCTGCCATACAGCAAAATGATGGGCGCAAAGTGGTTGTATTATTCTGACTGGATGTCATATGACGTCTAGCAGGATAAGCCGCAACCGCACGCCTGCGGGGCAAGCAGCGCGCCGATCGGTGGTGTCGTGTGTCTGTCTGACACACCGCATCTCAGATCTAGGTAAAGAGCCTATGACATAGGCTCTTTACCATGTGATCAGCTGTGTCCAATCACAGCTGATCACAGTGTAAACAGGAAAAGCCAATAATTGGCTTTTTCTCTACTCGCACTGACAGGCATGAGTAGATGAGAGCCGATCGGCTGCTCTCCTGACAGGGGGTGTCTGCGCTGATAATCAGCGCATTGATTATCAGTGCAGACCCATCGAGGATGCCCACAGGAAACCACCAGGGATTCCCACTGCAGGCCACCAGGTATGCCCACTAGAGCCCACCAGGGATGCTAATGAGTGTCAATCAGTGCCCATTAGGGATGGCACTCTGTGCCCATCAGTGACGCCTGTCAGTGCCTTCAGATCAGTGCTGCTTATCAGTGGCATCTATCAGTGCCGTCCATCAGTGTCCATCAATGCCGCCTATAAGTGCCCAACAGTGCCACCTATGAGTGTCCATCAGTGCCCCTATGAGTGCCCAATAGTGCCACCTATCAGTGCCCATCAGTGCTGCCTATCAGTGCCCATCAGTGCTACCTATCAGTGCCACCTATCAGTGCTGCTTATCAGTTCCGCCTATCAGTGGCAATTAGTGCTGCATATAAGTTCCTCATCATCAGTGCCCATCAGTGCCACCTCATCAGTGCCAATCAGTACTGCCTCATCAATGCCCATCAGTCAGCCTCATCAGTGCTCACCAGTGAAGGAGAAAACTTACTTATTTACAAAGTTTTGTAACAAAAACTAAGAAAAACTTATTTTTCAAAATTTTCGGTCTTTTTTTTGTTTGTAGCAGAAAAAATAAAAACCCCAGTGGTGATCAAATACCACCAAAAGAAAGCTCTATTTGTGGGAAAAAAATATAAAAAAATTTTTTGGGTACAATGTTGCATGACCGCGTCATGTCATTCAAAATGTGACAGCGCTGGAAGCTGAAAATTAGAAAATTAGACTGGGCAGGGGGTGAAAGTGCCCTGTATTGAAGTTTTTAAGCTGCTACTGACCTTACCTGTGTGTGAAGGTATATCAGACTAGGTGAAGATCCACCTCCTGTGCATTTACCTACAATTATTTTAAGTTTCTGACAGGGTCTCTTATTAAAGAATGAATGTGCCACAATTGCATTCATTTGTCTCAATGGCATTTTAAAATAGAGATGGATTCAGTGCCTGTAGCGATTCTTAGTTGGGTCCCGAGCTGTCATTGGTAGCCAGGGCCCAGTGCTCAGCCTAGCAGCTGAACTATTCCTGTTATACAGTGCTTTATAAGAGCAAAGAGATCATGAAGAGGTCTGACACAATGCTGAGTTAGATCTAGAGCTCTTCAATCAAAAGGGAGCATGAACGTTACTGATTGTAAAGCAATAGTTCTGACTCCTCGTCGAGGGTGCCAGATTTCTGCAGTGAGACCACTGCTTTTACAGAGGGAGCATCAAATCTTTTTCTGCAGCATTCTTGCAGGGGGCAGGCCTTTCCATTCTGGCTGTGGTTGCAGTCTAAAGAAAATGAGCTGTAAAACTTTACACTAATTTAAACTGAATATTTGATTGGGTTTTAGAACTTTCTGAAAAACAAACTGGAAACAAGTATACAGATTAAGGGTTCTGACTTTCTGATCCCCATGCATGTTCTATATGAGTGTTGTAAAGTAGTGGTTCTCAACCTCAACCCTCAAGTACCCCTAACTGGCCATCTTTTGGGAACTTTCCTTAGATAAAATAGCTCTTATCAAGACCATGTCATTGATATTGATTTAAAGCAGCTGTGCAAAGTAAAGGAAAACCTGAAAACATGGCCTGTTGGGGGTACTTGAGGACTAAGGTTGAGAACCACTGTTGTATTGATGCGAGGCAGCTAGTATTTTTAGAAGGAGGTTAGAGGTGATAGCCCCCTCAGCACAGGTTCAGTTTAAACTGACTAATACCTAGGCCACATGTAGTCATCATTCTGAAATATATACAGTATCTCACAAAAGTGAGTACACCCCTCACATTTTTGCAAATATTTTATTCTATCTTTTCATGTGACAACACTGAAGAAATTACACTTTGCTACAATGTAAAGTAGTGAGTGTACAACTTGTATAACAGTTTAAATTTGCTGTCTCCTCAAAATAACTCAACACGCAGCCATTCATGTCTAAACCACTGGCAACAAAAGTGAGTACACCCCTAAGTGAAAATGCCCAAATCTGGCCCAATTAGCCACCCCCTTCCCTGTTGTTATGTGACTCGTTAGTGTTATAAGGTCTAAGGTGTGAATGGGGAGCAGGTGTGTTAAATTTGGTGTTATCGCTCTCATTCTCTCATACTGGTCACTGGAAGTTCAACATGGCACCTCATGGCAAAGACCTCTCTGAGGATCTGAAAAAAAGAATTGTTGCTCTACATAGAGATGGCCTAGGCTATAAGAAGATCGCCAAGACTCTGAAACTGAGCTGCAGCACGGTGGCCAAGACCATACAGCGGTTTAACAGGACAGGTTCCACTCAGAAGAGGCCTCGCCTTGGTCGACCAAAGAAGTTGAGTGCACGTGCTCAACTTCATATCCAGAGGTTGTCTTTGGAAAATAGACGTATGAGTGCTGCCAGCATTGCTGCAGAGGTTGAAGGGGAGGGGGGGTCAGCCTGTCAGTGCTCAGACCATAAGCCACACACTGCATCAAATTGGTCTGCATGGCTGTCGTCCCAGAAGGAAGCCTCTTCTAAAGATGATGCACAAGAAAGCCTGCAAACAGTTTGCTGAAGACAAGCAGACTAAGGGCATGGAGTACTGGAACCATGTCCTATGGTCTGATGAGACCAAGATAAACGTATTTGGTTCAGATGGTGTTAAGCGTGTGTGGCGGCAACCAGGTGAGGAGTACAAAGACAAGTGTCTCTTGCCTACATTCAAGCATGGTGGTGGGAGGGTCATGATCTGGGGCTACATGAATGCTGCCGGCACTAGGGAGCTACAGTTCATTGAGGGAACCATGAATGCAAGCATGTACTGTGACATACTGAAGCAGAGAGTGATCCCCTCCCTTCGGAGACTGGGCCGCAGGGCAGTATTTCAATATGATAACGACCCCAAACACGCCTCCAAGACAACCACTGCCTTGCTAAAGAAGCTGAGGGTAAAGGTGATGAACTGACCAAGCATGCAAGCATGTCTCCAGACCTAAACCCTACTGAGCATCTGTGGGGCATCCTCAAATGGAAGGTGAAGGAGCGCAAGGTCTCTAACATCCACCAGCTTTGTGATGTCCTCATGGAGGAGTGGAAAAGGACTCCAGTGGCAACTTGTGAAGCTCTGGTGTACTCCATGCCCAAGAGGGTTAAGGTAGTGCTGGAAAATAATGGTGGCCACACAAAATATTGACACTTTTGTGGAATTGACCAAAAAAAAAATGTACCTCATGCCTACAAACATACTTTAACCACTTGCCGACCGCTGATCGGCATTTGGCGGCGGCAAAGTGGTTCGTTCCCGCAAAACGCCGTCATACGACGAGTTTAGTGTGTTCGGGGAGGGCCAGGGAGCGGGTGCGACGGCTTCGATTGCCGCCGGCTACCCGCGATGGCCCCCCCCGTTTACATACACGGACCTCCGCTCTGTGTGAGGGGGAAGGGCTGTGATCACAGCCTTCCTGTACGTGAAGGCTGTGACCACTTCCCTTCCCCAGATAGTGCAGTCCCCCTACAGTTAGAACACGCCCAGGGAACATAGTTAACCCTTAGAGCGCCCCCTGCAGGTTAACCCCTTCACTGCCAATGGCATTTACACAGTAATCAGTGCATTTTTATAGCACTGATCGCTGTATAAATGCCAATGGTCCCAAAAAAGTGTCAAAATGGTCCGACATGTCCGCTGAAATATCGCAGTACCGCAAAAAATCGCAGATTGCCGCCATTACTAATAAAAAATAAAAAAAATATAAAAACCCCAAAAATGAATTCTCATCATCCGTAAACGCGACCAGTTTTGCGCAAACCAATCAATAAACGCCGATTGCGATTTTTTTTTATCGCAAATATGAGGAAGAATATAAATCGGCCAAAAACGGTGAAAAAAAATGTTTTTTTATATATTTTTTTTGGATTTGTATTTTAGGAAAAAGTAAGAAATTTGGTTTTTTTTTGCAAAATTGTTGCTCTTCTTTTGTTTATAGCGGCGATCAGAAATGACGCAGCGGTGATCAAATACCACCAAAAGAAAGCTCTATTTGTGGGAAAAAAAGGACGCAAATTTCGTTTGGGTACAACGTCGCAACACTGCGCAATTGTCAGTTAAAGCGACGCAGCGCCGAATCGCAAAAAGGGCTCCGGTCCTAAAGCTGGAAATCCTTCCGGGGCTGAAGTGGTTAAAGAAAATAATGACCATTCACTATCACCAATCACAATCTGGGAAGCACATAAGTGTGTTATAAGAGGAGAACTTATGACAGCAGCTGCCCACAGAATGAAGGTATACCAAGCTCAAATTAACCATATAATAACAAGAATCAAAACATTAGAATCATCACATAAAAAGTCACAGGCAGTACAAACGTTACAGGTACTAATACAAGCTAGGAAGGAACTGTTAGACAAACTTGAAAAAAATATTAAATGCAAATACACACTCACAAAGAAATTGTTCTATGAACAAGGAAATACAAGCAGAAAATTACTAGCTATAGCCATACAAGCTAAACAAGCCAAAATCAATATCCACCATATAAAAGCTCAAGACGGTGGCCTACTACACTAAAGATATTGCATCCCAATTTGTTAAATATTATACAAAACTTTACAACCTCCACCCAGAAGCCACATCTATAGAGGATAGAATCACCCACCAATCAGCAATCACAAACTTCTTATCAAAATATAGCCCAAAAACATTGTCCTCAGTAGACTCCAATACCTTAGACCAACCAATCTCTATAGAAGAGTTAAACACATCCCTAAAGCAATTAAAAATGGGAAAAAATCTAGGGCCAGATGGCTTATCTGCTGCCTATTATAAGACCTTTATAGATATCCTTACTTCTCCCTTTCTGAAAGCTTCAACTCTCTGGCCTCCAAACCCAACAGATAACAAGGAATATTAGAAGCGCACATTTCAGTAATCCCTAAAGAAGAAAAAGATCAATCACTAGTAAGCAATTACAGACCAATATCGCTACTAAATGCAGATCTCAAGATTTTTTCCAAGATACTTGTCAATCGATTAAAAACACACATGACTTCTTTGGTTAACAAAGACCAAGTAGGCTTCATCCAGGGAAGGGAGGCCAGAGACAACACTCTGAAAGCTCTAAATCTACATTATTGGATGACCGAAACCAACCAAAAAGGATTCTTTCTATCCCTAGATGTAGAGAAGGCATTTGATAGAGTGGCCTGGGACTATATGAAAGCGGTGCTAGAAAAAATAGGCCTAGGAAAGAAAATGCTCAATTTTATTATGGCACTTTATTCATCACCATCCGCCAAAGTCAGAGTAAACGGCCACCTATCAAATGCCTTCCCCATCTCAAATGGAACCAGACAGGGATGCCCCTTATCACCCCTACTCTATGTACTCTCCCTTGAACCATTATTAAATAGTATCAGAATGAATGGCAATATTTTGGAATCGATGTAACAGGCCATACACATAAGATAGCAGCATTCACTGATGATATTTTACTCTTTTTATTCAAGCCCCAAACTACCATCCCCCACGTTACTAAAGAAATTCGAGCATTACAAATACCTATCCAACTTACAGATTAATTACTCTAAATCTCATACCCTAAACATAACTCTGTCTCATACTGAAGTTAACAGAATGTAAAAGCAAATTCCCCTTTACTTGGAAAGAGCAAGCAATCACATACCTATGCATACAATTACCTAGCTGTCTGGATGACTTATACCATCTCAATTATCTACCTATACTAAAGAAAATACAGCAAGACCTTCAAAATTGGCACGTTCTCCTGGTTTGGCCGGGCAGCAATAATAAAAATGAATGTCCTACCGTGAATTCTATACATACTGCAGACAATCCTTATAAAACTCCCCAAAACCTTTTTCTCATCATATAGAAAGTCTTGTACACTCTTTGTCTGGGGCCACAAATGTCCCAGACTCAGATACGAAATCCTCACACTACCCAAATTGAAAGGAGGCATTGGATTACCAGACATATATATAGTATTCTTCGCACCATAAGACGCACCTGACCATAAGACGCACCTAGGTTTTAGAGGAAGAAAACAAGAAAAAAAAATATTCTGACCCAAATGGTGTACTAAAATATTTACCAGTGCAGCCATATACCAGAGTCCATGAAATACAGCCATATACCAGAGTCCATGGAATACAGCATATACCTTTCCTATGAAATACAACACATACCAGAGTCCATGAAATACAACAATATACCAGAGTCCATGAAATACAGCACATACCAGAGTCCATTAAATACAGCACATACCAGAGTCCAAGAAATACAGCACATACCAGAGTCCATAAAATGCAGCCATATACCAGAGTCCATGAAATACAGCATATACCAGAGTCCATAAAATACAGCAATATACCAGAGTCCATGAAATACAGCCATATACCAGAGTCCATGAAATACAGCACATACCAGTCCATGAAATGCAGCACATACCAGTCCTATGAAATGCAGCACATAGCAGAGTCCATAAAATACAGCCATACCTGTGTCCATGAAATGGAGCCTGACAGAGCTGAGAGGGAGATTCATATCTCCCGGCCCGCTGCGCTGTGATGATGTCATCACACTGTGCCTAGTGGAGCTCCACTCTGCAGCCAGATCCCATTCAGATAGAAGACAGAGCAGCTCCAGCCGCCGCAGTACTTCATTCGGCAGCTGGGGCTGCTCTGTCTTCTCACCATGTGAGATCAAAGCAGCGCTCTATGGTGTCCGGGAGCCCGCAGTGTAATGTGGGTTCCCGGCGGTGACGAGGGGGGGGGGCGGGTTTTTTTTAAGGTATTCGCACCATAAGACGCAGGAAGACTTTCCCCCACTTTTTGGGGGGAAAAAAGTGCGTCTTATGGTGCGAAAAATACGGTAAATATTATTTAGCCTGTCGCCTCACAAGAATCATGGATTGGAACCTACATGTGAACACTAAAGGTAGGATTCAAATAGATAATGCAGGAGCCCAAACCCCCTTACAACTAATAGCTTGGTTACCACACTCACCAACAGTAAAACTCCACAAAGACCATCCAACTATAGGTCCAACCCTTCAAAATGTCCACCAAATTAACAAAAACCTAAAATTTATATCCTACCCAGGCCCACTCTCTCCTATAAAACACAACCCTGATTTTCCATCAGAACACGCCTCCCAGTTCCACTGAGAGGGATGGCCTCATGAACAGCTAAGAGCTGAACAGTTTTTCCAAAGAGGCTCCTTAGTGCCACAGGAAATACTCCAAAATAAAATGCCGGACTCCACGTTCCCATTCTGGACATATGTTAAGCTTCAAATACCCAAACATCTCATCAGAATGGCACAGAAAACATACACTATTTGAAACCTTTGGTACCAGATCTTCCCCACAAGCACATGTAGTGTCTTTCATGTATAACCTATTATTCTCCAACAAGGAAGCAAAAGCTAGTGGACCATGTCTGAAATGGGAACAAAATCTCAACCTTTCTTTTACAGAGGAAGAATGGGACAACATACTACATAACATCCACAAAGGCTCAATTAAGTCCACAATCCAAGAAGCAGGATACAAATTATTAGCAAGTTGGTATATTACACCAATCCAATTAAGCAAATTCTCCAACACAAAATCCTCACCTCGCTGTTGGAGACATGGAAGGTAAAGTGGTACACTGCTAGATATCTGGTGGACATGCTTGAAAATACAACCTGTCTGGAGAGAGATACATGAACATATAGCAAAGATCACCACCTATACTTTGGATTTCACACCAGCACAATATGCACTGCATCACTCTTCCCTTCCGCACTGCCAATATCGTAAATCTCTAGCCTTACACCTCAAAAATGCAGCCAAAAGATGCATCCCACTAAAATGGAACTCATCTACACCACCAACAATTTCAGACTGGATACGCTATGTACATCATACAGCCGAAATGGAAGAACTGATACACATAATAGGAGACAACCCCTCCAAATTTAGTAAAACCTGGTCATGTTGGACCCACTACTCAAATTCTCTAAATAGATATTCCTCCTCCTAGATATCTGAAAGATATCCATCAGAAACAGAGGTACAAAAACATCTATTCTCCACAAAGCATCTCCTCTCAAATATCACATTTTCACACTATCAAGAAGACCTTACATACTCCCCTTGATGAAAACCTCAATATAGATAGAGCATGAGAAACTGAAACCTTATTAATAAACCAATTGTTTAAAAAAAAATAATTCAATTACACCATAATTAAGTACCAAAATATTGCAGTTTCTTCAAACATCCAGAATTACCACAAAGTATAGCCATACCCACATCCGGACACAGTTTGCTCCCAACGGGTTGTCCGGAAAACTGGGATCATGGTTACTACCACCAATAAGATATAGACCTAAAAGAGCATGTTTCTTGAGTGATACAGATATGTTCTTTTTACTTATATACAGCAACTACATGTTTTTATGACTATCACTTCTGATAGAAGTTTGAAAATGTTGTTCTTGACTGATTGTAACTTTTACGTAATATCTTGTTTTGTTTTGCAAAACTTTCAATAAAAAAATATGGAAGAAAATCTAAAAAAATCTAAAAAAAAAAAAAAAAATTACACTTTGGGTCCAATTTGGACATTTTCACTCACTTCTATTGCCAGCAGTTTAGACGTTAATGGCTGTGTGTTGAGTTATTTTGAGGGGACAGCAAATGTCCACTGTTATACAAGCTGTACACTCACTACTTTACATTGTAGCAAAGTGTCATTTCTTCAGTGTTGTCACATGAAAAGATATAATAAAATATTTACAAAAATATGAGGGGTGTACTCACTTTTGTGAGATACTGTAACTCTGTTTTCAAAATGATCATCTAGCGGGACAAAGTTTTCCCATTTATGGTATCTGACAGTTTGATTTTGAAAAATCCTGGATTAACGACTCCAATCATTAGGACGTTTATAGCCACTAAAGGGTTTAGAGTATGTTTCACAGAGCATATTAGAAAAATATGCATCTTCATAGACTGTGTAAAACATTTTTTATTATTATTTTATAAACTGCAACATGATTGCCCTGTACTTGTACTGGAAAGTTCAATGACTTTTTATTTAACAAGCAAGCCTGCTGGGATTTTTAGCAATTAGTAACATATTTTGCTGTGGATCAGCTCCACTGAGATCTGCATCAAGACTTGTCAGGAGCACCTCTGCTTGCCAGAAGCCCAGCTATATTAAAGATTATTCCTTTACTTTTGTAGCCAATGGCCCCCTTAGGGGTGGCTGGTTGTAGTGGTTCACCTGCTCACAACTGCCCTCAATCACACTCCTCGCTTGCTTCCGGAGTCATCAAACAGGCTGGCTTCTTTGTTTTTTTCTTATTAGGGGGTTTAAACTTGGATGGGGTAAGGTGTGATTATGGGATGCCTGATGATGAACAGTTCTTTATATGGGACTTCTATATACATCCAGTATATCCACTTTTCCTTGAACCTCCAGCACAACACTTGCTTCTCTTTGTTCCTCTCTCCTGCACAAAACTTGCTTCTCCTTGTTCCACTCTCCTGCACAACACTTGCCCTGCACAGGTGAGGCCTGGAAGGATATTTACCAAGCCTCAAAATTACCTTGTTCAGCCTAGCTAGCACACGTGAGACCTGGTGTAGATTTACTAGGCCTTTGGACCACCCTTTATGGGCATGGGGTTGAGGTTCCCCTTGTGTAGAAAGTCAATTTGTTAGTGCTAGCTAGCCACGATGAACTACAACTCCCAGCCCATCAACTCACTGTCCATGACACCAGGTCCCAGTCTCCTCCTGCACCTATTCCAGACTGTCTTCCTCCCAATCTGCTTGTGCATCTCCACTTCCCTGGGCTGTGTCACTCACCGACCATTGGTGGACTTCTCCTGGAGACCTCTCTGAAGTACACTTCTCCCGCTGTCCTTTCCTGCCCGACCCTGTGCTTCTCCGCCAGGATCTCACTCCTCCTGGATGCACCTGATCCCCAGACCGAGGTCACCCCCCCCAGACTGAAGAAGAGAGGAGGGGTAACCAAGGGGTGTTGCTTTCTGCAGTCTCCAGTCCTCCCTGGGTCACTCCCCTGCCCAGAATCAAAACAACCAGGCCTCATTAAATTTACCTACTCTGACACCAAAAATCCTCCATTAGCACCTACCTAACATGGAGGGTGCTACACTTTGATATGGACAGTTTATTGTACTCTAGTTTAAGAATACGCAACCATATAACCAGGTTTATTTAAACATCAGTTCTAGACAACAAGTAAAGCCATCTCATTAATCACCAATACTAATAACTGCTAAACCACCAAAGGGGAATGTGGGGATTGGTGCACTAAAGCAATGCCTGGATAAAAAAAAACCTCTAAGCCTGTAAGTTGTGCACCCTCTATTCGATCCAAGCCTTAAAGAGGTTGTAAACCTCCAAAAAAACAAACTACAAGACAAAGGCATAATGAGCTAGTTTGCATCACATACTAGCTCATTATGAAATACTTACCTTAGAATGAAGCCCTGCAGCAGCGTCGCACACCGCTGACATCTTTCAGGGTGTGCGGGCTCCGGTGCTGTGATTGGCCAGAGCCGCAATGATGTCATTCCCGCACATGCCCTGAAGAAACGGCACGGGCGGCTGTTTCTTCAGAGCGCATGGGCCGATGATGAAATTGGTGCAGTATACAGTACAAAAACACCAGGGGAGTTTACTTCCTCTTTAACTTTTAGTCTTGACTGAAGTGTGCCTTTAATTGGTATATTACCTTTGGATCAGAGGCGTAGCTTGATGCTTGTAGGCCCCAATGCAAAAGTTGACCTGGGGCCCTCCCACTACCACCTGCCACTTCCATGCACGCCAAGATACTCCTGGTGGGCTTGCATGTAGAGTTGAGCGAACCTCTGGAAGTTCGGGTTCTGCTGGTCCGTCCGAACTTCGGGACAAAGTCCGGGTCCGGACGGAACCCGAACGATCGCACGGACAACGAACCCCTTCTACTAGGTGTAAGTGGAGGTAAAAACGAAAAAAATACAAAAATAAAAAAATTTTTATAAATTTCAATAAAGGGACAGGGGTAAAAAAACATCCCGTGAACGGGATGGGAATGGGGGTAAAATGAAGGAACACGTCGGGAGATCCCGAAAGGTCCTGAAACAATGTCGGTAAAAACACGGATTTTCAAGCCCAGGGGTAACTAAAGTTACCCCAAGCAACAGGCACGCTAGCAAGCCCAAGGCAGGCCTGGGCCTGAAACAGGGCTTCAAGCCTGCCTGGTCGTCTTGGGCTTGAAGGTCTCCAAGCGAGTTGAGATGTACGT
>BLSH010048066.1:1034777-1052820 GCA_018402905.1 Glandirana rugosa | reverse complement strand
ATGATAGGGGCAGCTCTGATGTAATGGGAGACCCCATGTATAGGAAAGCCTCTGATGATAGTGGTGACGCTGATGTGATGGGGACCTCTGATACAAATGGCTGACTCAGATGTGAAGGGGGGCTTCTGATGTGATGGCGGGGCTTCAGGGGGACCTCTGACATGATGATGTCTCTGATATGGGGGGGCTTGGATGGGATGAGATGACCTCTGATGTGATGGAGGAACCTCTGATGTGAATGGGGTCTTCTAAAGTGAAGTTCATTTCACCAAGGTAGTTGTGCACATCATTCCAGGCTCAGGTTTCCCATTGATATGTAACATTTAAGTTTTTTACATTTTAGACTGATGTGTCTTGAGATATTGATTACTTTTAAAGGGTGCGGTGACTGAAACAAGATTGATAAATGTTGCTGTACACAGCAATGATAATATGACAGGTGTTCTAGCTTTTTTCCCTTTAACCACTTCAGGCCTGGAAGGTTTTACCCCCTTCCTGACCAGAGCACTTTTTGCGATTCGGCACTGCGTCGCTTTAACTGACAATTGCGTTGTCGTGCGACGTTGTACCCAAACAAAATTCACATCCTTTATTTCCCACAAATAAAGCTTTCTTTTGGTGCTATTTGATCATCTCTACATCACTTCTGATCACTGCTATAAACAAAAAAATAGCAACAATTTTGATTAAAAACAATATTTTTTTTGCTTTAATACATATCCAAAAAAAAACAAAAACAAAAAACTAATTTATTCATCAGTTGTGGCCGATATATACTCTTCTACATATTTGTGGTAAAAAAAAATTGCAATCGGTGCATATTGATTGGTTTGCGCAAAAGTTGCCATGTTTACAAACTGGGAGAGTTCATTTATAGCTTTTTTTATTTTTTATTTTTTTCACTAGTAATGGCGGCGATCTGCGATTTTGCAGCGGACATTCAGCAGCTGGCCGGGAGATTCCTGTCAATGTCTAAATATGGTCCTTGCCATTTTTTTGTGTAATGACATCACCAGTATGTTTACATTTAACTGTTGAGGTGTTTACAGGCAAGCAGCTGAATGGAGACAGAGATGAGTCATTGATTGCTAGGAAACTAGTAGGAGTCGGCGTCCTAGCAACCATGAGCCCTGTGCAGGAAGCTGTTGCATTCATAACGCTTCCCAACACATACATGACTCATGCTGAGTACTTTTGCACATATATTGGAAAGCTTTACGAAACTGTTGCAAGGCTTTCCTGAATTTGGTTCACAGTCAAAAAGTCTTATAATTGCATTTTTAAACTCCAACCCCACCCCCAGAGTGTACATATAAATCTGTAATTTTTCTAGCACCAAGAAATGTTAAATTCTATTCACTCTTGTAAGTCATATAAGCAGAGAGTGATGGCCCATATCCAGATTCTGCAATGACCTCTATCAGCTCCATGCAGGGCCAGCCCTACCATGGGTGACAGTGGGTCCATTGGACCCAGGCAGCACTTTGAGAGGAGCAGCACATTGAACCACAGCCACCTCTCCTTTTCTTCTATTTACCCAGCAAATTGACCACCAAGTTTTTTTTCCCCCAGCAGTTTTGTGTGTCATGATGGCCACTCTGCCCGCCCCCTATACTACCCTAGCCTGCCCCTATACTGCCCTAGCCTGTCTATATACTACCCTAGCCTGTCTATATACTACCCTAGCCTGCCCATATACATAATAGTATGTTATATAATTTTGCATATAGACAAGGTTCTGTTGCATGTAAATCTGACTTCCTAATAAATTTAATTTTAGTTTTTATTATCATTATATAAAATAATGGATGTGGGGGCCTTTTGGTGGGCGTGATTTTTTTTTTTGGTGGGGGGAGGGGGGCAGCATTTCATTCTTGGACCCAGGCAGCACAATGTCTTGGGCCAGCCCTGGCTCCATGGCACCAGTCTACAGTGCTAACAAAGCAGTCTTGGTGATTCACAGGGTGTTTTTCAAAATCCTCCCATTTAGGGACTGTCTTCTTTTGTTGCAAAAGAAAATAGCGTACGGACTTTCCATTAAAACAAATGGAGATGTGATCCACATGCACGGGGGGGCTGGATCCATCTTGGAGGATTTTAATAGTGGGTTGCAGGAGATGCAAAAGTGATGACCCTTGCTCAACATTGTTTACTAAACAGGTTTTCATAATTCAAAGCCTTATGTTTTGGGGTTTCTATGGTCTTCCATCAGAAATGTAAAGATTTATAATTTTCAGCTCATTATGGCAATTGAATAAATGTGCTCATTCCAAGAGTCACAACAATTAAGATAATATACAACAATATAATACATGTTATGCTAAATGTTTATTTATGTGATACTTATAATTCCATTTAGGAATTCTCAACAGAGAATGTTTGCTGTATTACCATTCTGTAACCATAACTAGTTATACAGTGCCATCTTGTGGTTATTTCATGTATGATAGTTGTGATGGCTTCCAGAACAGTGCCAGCTTGTGGTCATTTCATGTATGGCTATTATGAATATAGTTCACAGACTGCATCCTATAGACTCCAAAGTTTTGAATTCCACTCAAATCTTATCTATTTATTTATTTATTAGAGGTGTTTATATAGTGCCGTCGAATTACACAGTGCTTTGCATGTATTGCAAATATGCACCAACATTTTGGCAAGGTACAGCCAACCTCAAGAAAGGTGAGCTATCACTCAATGAAACGTTGGCTGTTATACTGTTTCTTTGCTCATCTGTCTTTTGGATGCCTACTATAACTGTTTCTATAGTATTCATTTTGTGTGAACCACAAGGCATTTTTCTTGGATGGAATGCTGATCTGCACTTTTGTTGCCAGTGGTTTAGACATTAATGGCTGTGTGTTGAGTTATTTTGAGGGGACAGCAAACTTACACTGTTACACAAGCTGTACACTCACTACTTTACATTGTAGCAAAGTGTCATTTCTTCAGTGTTGTCACATGAATATATATAATAAAATATTTACAAATATGTGAGGGGTGTACTCACTTTTGTGAGATATTGTACATACATGCTATAAGAAACATTGTAAAATACCTTGTAAAAGTGCAAGAACCTCTATTACATTGACATATACACACAAGTGTATATATATATATATATATATATATATATATATATATATACATTATCTCAAATAAGTGAGTACACCCCTCAAATTTTTGTAAATATTTTATTATACCTTTTAATGTGACAACACCAAAGAAATTTACACTTTGCTACAATGTAAAGTAGTGAGTGTCCAACTTGTGTAACTGCAAATTTGCTGTCCCCTCAAAATAACTCAACACACAGCCATTAATGTCTAAACCGCTGGGAAACAAAAGTGAGTACACCCCTAAGTGAAAATGTCCAAATTGGGCCCAAAGTGTCAATATTTTTTGTGGCCACCATTATTTTCCAGCACTGCCTTAACATGGGCATGGAGTTCACCAGAGCTTTACAGGTTGCCACTGGAGACCTCCACTCCTCCATGAAGATATCGCAGAGCTGGTGGATGTTAGAGACCTTGTGCTCCTCCACCTTCCAATTGAGGTTGCCCCACAGATGCTCAATAGGGTTTAGGTCTGGAGACATGCTTGGCCAGTCTATCACCTTTACCTTTACCCTCAGCTTCTTTAGCAAGGCAGTGGTCATCTTGGATGTGTATTTGGGGTCGTTGTCATGTTGTCATGTTGGAATACTGCCCTGCGGCCCAGTCTCTGAAGGGATGGGATCATGCTCTGCTTCAGTATGTCACAGTACATGTTGGCATTCATGGTTCCCTCAATGAACTGTAGCTCCCCAGTGCCGGCAGCACTCATGCAGGCCCAGACCATGACAATCCCACCACAATGCTTGACTGTAGGCAAGACACACTTGTCTTTGTACTCCTCACCTTGTTGCCACCACACACACTTGACACCATCTGAACCATATAAGTTTATCTTTGTCTCATCAGACCACAGGACATGGTTCCAGTAATCCATGTCCTTAGTCTGCTTGTCTTCAACAAACTGTTAGCAGGCTTTCTTGTGCATCATCTTTAGAAGACAGCCATGCAGACCAATTTGATGCAGTGTGCGGCGTATGGTCTGAGCACTGGCAGGCTGACCCCCCACCTCTTCAACCGCTGCAGCAATGCTTGCAGCACTCATACGTCTATTTCCCAAAGACAACCTCTGGATATGACGCTGAGCACATGCACTCAACCTCTTTGGTCGACCATGGCGAGGCTTGTTCTAAGTGAAACATGTCCTGTTAAACCGCTGTATGGTCTTGGCCACCATGCTGCATCTCAGTTTCAGATTCTTGAAAATCTTCTTATAGCCTAGGCCATCTTTATATAGAGAAACAATATTTTTTTTCAGATCCTCAGATAGTTCTTTGCCATGAGATGCCATATTGAACTTCCAGTGACCAGTATGAGAGAGTGAGAGCGAAAACTCTAAATTTAACACACCTGCTCCCCATTCACACCTGAGACCTTGTAACACTAACGAGTCACATGACATCGGGGAGGGAAAATGGCTAATTAGGGCCAATTTGGATATTTTTACTTAGGGGTGTACTCACTTTTGTTGCCAGCGGTTTAGACATTAATGGCTGTGTGTTGAGTTATTTTGAGGGGACAGCAAATTTACACTGTTATACAAGCTGTGCACTCACTACTTTACATTGTTGCAAAATGTAATTTCTTCAGTGTTGTCACATGAAAAGATAATAAAATATTTTCAAACATGTGAGGGGTGTACTCACTTTTGTGAGATACTGTATATATATATATATATATATATATATATATATACTTGAGTGTATATGTCAATGTGATATCAATAATGTTTATACTAGTAGGTAATATGGCTATACTAAGGCTGCATGACAATGATATGGGCATCGGATTTGAACTGATGTTACTGTTAACAACCAAATATACTGTGCAGCGCTACAAAAATTATGTGTCCACTAGGATAATAGATTGTGCAAAAATGCTAAAAAAACACAGCCATGTAAAGATTCTTTGTACACAAGTTGTACATATGCTGTTTCCAGCTCGCACGGCTTTATGTGCAGGATTTTGTAAGTGTGGATTTTACTTTTTATGGGCTTAAATACATTTTATAACAGAGAGCACTAGATATTTTGCCTTCTCTCTTTACATATGGTATTGTGGAGATGATTTGTGGTCTGCTGTGACGGGAAGGAAGTCCAGGGTGTACTGGCAAGGAGATTAGTATTGGAAGTCTGCATCGGTTGTTTATCTTATCCCATGGTGGGGATCAATGCGCTTTTGACTCTGAAGTGAGGTGAGCGGTTAATTAAACCGGTGGAGGATAGCACTAAGCACTTTCAATTTCCTTGCACTAATCGGGGACCCCTCTTCCTGGATCGGCCTTACTTTACTGTGATGCTTTTCTGGTGAACTTTTTTTGCTGCTATTTAATATTTGCATTGATGAACGTTTTTGCACAAGCACTTTATATATGAATTGTTTTGCACTACATTTACATTACTGTTTTATGTATGGATCAAAATACGCACTGATGTTTTGTATTGCTATATGAATATTGCACATGTGGGTTTGTTTTGCATTAGCACTTTTGTGTTTTTTAGCAATTTTGCACAATCTATTATCCTAGTGGACATATATAATTTTTGTAGGGCTGCACAGTATATTTGGTTGATAGTAATAGGAGTGAGATGAAAGCACTTTTTTTGAGCTGCTGACGTAATTCACCGCAACCTGGTCTCCCGGAAGTGCAGAGAGGATACCTGTCATTGACAGGTATCCTCTCCCTACTCACCCCGAAAGGTGCCAAATGTGGCACCAGGGGGGGAGGGGGGGAAACAAATGAGCGGAAATTCCACTTTTGGGTGTGGTTAGTCATGCAGGCACAATACAATAGTCATTGGGCTATACAGCCTTCAGAAAACTGAGATGGCTCGGAAAACTAGTATGAAATCAGCTGTGAAAATCAAGAGCAAAACCAAACAGCATAATTCCTACAAAAGCTTATATCTATCATTTCACAGCATATACTCCCTGCAGCATTTCCTGTACTGTGACTGTATGAGGGATCTCTTTGATGTCCTGCTGAGTCAGCAGCTGCTTCAGGCTGTATCAACCCATGACTAGTAATGTGACCACTGATATAAATCTTTTACATTGTCATTAGGGGCAATTCCAATGAAAAGGCCTATGTAGTACTGAAATATCCATCCTCCACTCAGGGGTTTTACCGTATGGCTTTGGGATTTGAAAATTGATTTGATTAGAAATTCAACAAGTAGAATAACTTAATAAAAGTGATGTACCCGCTTATTATTTTGCATTAAAAGCTATAATAACCTGGATAGTATTATAAAAGAAAGCTTGCATTCATGAAGGAACATTCATTAAAGTTTACTTTGGAGATATCAATCAAAAGAATAACTCTGCTCTAATATAAGAAAATTACAAACATTCTTTGCATTCAGCCAACCTACAATTTAAACTATATAGCTAACCTTCCTTAATTTGGAGGGACTGTCCTTCTTTGTAACCAAATTCTTTTGTTTCTCTTTATCAGCTGCTTTTGGTCTGATGTATACTTAAAGTGTTACTAAACCCAGGACCCTGTACTCCAGAACATGGAAATGCAATAGTTTTAGTAAATATAGACTGCTAAATACCTTTTCTCATCAGCAGTTAGAGCAGTCTTCTGATTTCTATCAGTGCCTGGTTAAAGCTTATAGGAGGAGATTTAATTCTCCCCTAATTGTCCTATGAGGCTGCAGGACCTCTGACCCTCTGTCTGGAAAGTGCTGATTGGCCTTGTGCTGAGTGGGGGCCATGTCCTCTACTAGGCCCAGTAGGCACAGTTTGGGCTCCAGGGTAAGGCGAGCCAGAGCTACTGCATTGATTATGTACACCAACCTGGTCCAGAACTGGGAGATAGAGGGACTGATCCAAAAAATGTAAAAAAAAAAGTCACCATGTGAGTGGTTACATCTCCAACAGGTAGAGGAAGTATGCTCTATGTAGGATTTTGAACTGGATCAGCCTATCTCAAGCAGAGACCAGTTGCTTAACCTCTGCAGATCCGCGCTATAGCCGATTGACGGCTACAGCGTGAATCTACTTTGCCGGGAGCCCGTCAATAGATCTGCTTTTTGCGCCCCCAGGCATGCTCTGGCAGCCGCCACCGGCGCACACGCTGCGTGAGACCCGCGATCCCTTTACAGAGAGCCAGAACTGGGAACTGCCGATGTAAACACGTGAAGGGAAGCATGACAGATCTACTGATCCCTGTGATTGGGATCAGTTAGATCTGTTATGTCCCTGTCAGCCTCGCCCCCACACAGTTAGAACACAGCCAGGGAACCCATTAAACCCCTTGATCGCCCCCTTATTGTTAACCCCTTCCCTGCCAATGACATTTATACAGTAATCCGTGTCTATTTTTAGATCTGATTGCTGTATAAATGTCATTGGTCCCAAAAAGTGTCAAAAATGTCAGACATGTCCACCGCAATATCGATAAAAATCGCAGACCGCCGCCATTACCAGTAAAAAAAAAAATAATAGTAAAAACGGCATAAACCAATTTCCATAGTTTGTAGGCGCTATAACTTTGCGCAACCGAATCAAAATACGCTTATTGCAACTTTTTTTTACCAAAAATATGTAGAAGAATATATGTCGGCCTAAACTGAGGAATAAATTTGTTTTTGTTGTTTTTTTATTTTTGGATATTTATTATAGCAAAAAGTTTAAAAAAATTGTTACTTTTTCAAAATTGTCGCTCTTTTTTTGTTTATAGCGCAAAAAATAAAAACCACAGAGGTGATCAAATATCACCAAAAGAAAGCTCTATTTGTGGGAAAAAAAAGGACGTTAATTATATTTGGGTACAACGTCGCATGACCGTGCAATTATCATTCAAAGAGCGACAGCGCTGAAAACTGAAAATTGGTCCGGGCAGGAGGGGGCTTAAGTGCCCAGTAAGGAAGTGGTTAAAATATACGTCCTAAATGTCTGGCTAGTTTTTGTCATCCATTTCGAATATGTCCCCCTGCCATTTCCCACAAAGACCAGAAAGGTCAGAAAGGATATTAACGGGGACATGTTAAGATAAGGATGAAGCCAGTTCAACAGCTGGTCTGTACAAAACAAATCTTCCAATGGTGAGCAGCGTAAATAAATACTTGGATGAGGAAATTGACTGTGGAAGGTGTGAGAAAGTTGCATATATTTGAACCTGTAGAAATTCAGGATATTGAACTTATGGCGGGGGTGATCAAAAGACATCAGTTCCCCATCAGCATGGTCTTAATGTTAAATTTGGCCCAGCAATAATGGTTGGGGATTATGAGAAGAAGATAAATAAGGGTTGTTAAATAATGGGGTGTAGGGGGAGAGACTAACAGGCCCCTGTGATGTACATTTGAGCCCCACCGACTAGGCTTTGATAATAGTCTTTATAAGGGGGCGTAAGAGAGTACAGGGCTTTGACAGTTCGAAAGAGACATTGTTGGAGTGCCTCTAATGGGCCAAGTTCAAGCCAAGGTCAGCTAACTCCAACATGGTGTAGGAGTTATTCAAATTTAGCCCCTACCCCCAATGAGCGGCGACTAGCTGAGTGGCTAACTGGCTATAAAGTATTTAAATAAATCTGGCATAGCCAGTGCACCCTATAGGGCTGGTCTAGCCAGTGAGGTAAGTTTGTAACGTGGGGTTTGAGATCCCCATAGAAAGGAAAGTAACATTTCGCTGTGCTGTTTAAAATAGGATTTGGAGATCCACGTGGGTGAATTTCAAAAGAGGTACAGTATGTGCATGCAGAATTTTAGTTTTAAATGCTTCAGCCCACAACTGCCTCAAAGCCCAAACAGACCACTCTGTCCTCCCACTTGTGTACAGATGGTGGGTTGAAATCCCTTCCCTATACCATCCCCCTGGTCTGCTACAGAAGTGGTTCTCAACATCAGTCCTCAAGTACCTCCAAAAGGCCATGTTTTCAGGTTTCCCTTTATCTTGCACAGGTGCTACAGTGTTCCGGTGGGTGATCTACAGAGCCAGCTTACAGACATTTGGGTTTGTTCCAGAGCAGCAGCAGACACCGCAACGGCCGCATCGATCGATCCACAGAGAGAGAGCTGCATGGAGTGCTGTAGAAGCCGTTCTCCCTAAAGCAAAGAGCAAGCAGACATCATCAGTTCCAGTGTCATCAGCACAGCCTGACCATCCAGACCATCTCTGTGATCGGCTGATCAAGGGTGGTGAGCAGACTGAAACCTACCTTTGAGTATACTCAGTTGTTTCTGTCCTTCTTTGTCAGTGCAGACTCAGTCTTCCTAGTGGATTACAAAATCCTGTGCACAGGTCCTTCTTTAACCACTTCAGTTAAGGATTTCCCCCCTTTAGGACCAGACCACTTTTTGCGATTCGACACTGTGTCGCTTTAACTGACAATTGCGCGGTCATGTGACGCTGTACCCAAACAAAATTGAAGTCCTTTTTTCCCACATATAGAGCTTTCTTTTGGTGGTATTTGATCACCTCTGCGTCATTTCTAATCACCGCTATAAACAAAAACATTTCTGTGTTTTATAATAACGTTTTTTTTTTTAAATTGATCTTTGCATTCACTCTATAGCCAAGTGTGCCAGAGGGGACTGAGGTTGTTATTGGGGTAGAGTAACGGACTGAACATACTAAAGAAGCTCCTACGGGGGTAGTACTACACTTTTATCAAATGAAAGGCATAACTTACAAACATTTGGCAAGGTGTATAAGGCACTGTAGGTATTAATTCAGTAAACCCTTATCTTCTGGTTCTGCCTGAAGTCTGTGTTAGGTCAATGCTGGTATCTCAAGGCTTACAGTTAGGGAAGTCCATGTGGAAAAACTATTGCTGTTCCCCTGGCCTTCTGCTGGATTCTTTCTGTCCAAGGTACACAGCAACTCTCTCCTTCTTCGTAGGCTCCATCCATCAGAGAGGCAGGTAGAAATGGTTACTTCCTGCAAAGGATGGGCACCTTAACTATGGAATATGTTAACTCCTACTTACGTATTAAAATATATATTTTTTATTTTTGTCTTCCCCTAACATTCTGTCCTTGAGACCCCAGGCAGTGAAGTTCACCTAGCAGGAACATAAACAGCAATAAAAATACTAACAGCATTCCGAACCTTCACTATTCTATAGAAAGCTAATACAATTCTGGCTAGAGATCCAACTTACTTCAGGAAAAAATCGAATTCCTTTATTAAATCCATTCATATTTTCTGAGCTTGACTTTTTTTTTACAACTATGTGATAAACAAAAAACCCTTGCTTGCCCAAAATGCAGAGTCTCACTGACTAGTGAAGGAGCAACATCTTGCTAGTCCAACCAATGAGTAAGGGACTCCATAGGACAAGATAAATTAGTCTTTAGTGATCCTATAGATGGCGAGTTCTCACATAAATGTGACAGCAGGCATCAATGTTGTTTTCTGTTAGGCAGGGTATTAAAATGTAAGTCTTTGTGGTGTGTTACTGCATGCAGATGTTTTCGGTCAGGCTGCCCATTCATTTTGAATGTTTGCCAATTCACCACAAATGACCTTTTAAAGACTTGCATCATTTTTTTTTTACCCTGTAAACCACAAAACTCATATGGTTCACATCAGGTCCCTTTTGGTGTGTTGAGGTGCCACAATGAATGGCACTGCACTGGCGTTTGCACATTACCATACATTGCAGTAAAACCAAGGTGTGAATGCGACCTAAAACTGAGTAAGGATCACTTTAACTGTAATCCCTGTGACGTTATGCGCGGCGCAATAATGGATGGGCGATACTTGTCACCTCGCATGCATTCATGTTGAGGCGACTGGTGAGAGTCCAACCCGGGTTTTGCCAGCCACCGTGGCAGAGCTTTCTGGTCCACTCCTCTCCACCTGCATTTAATGACAAGGAAGAGAGCAGAGGAGAGCTCTATCCTGGGTCTAAGAGGGAGAAAACTGAGTGAGCTCTGTGTGCTAATTTGGACTCAATGAACAAGGTTTGCACTGTGCTTATTTTTTTGTGGGTGTTGGGGACAGTCCCACACTGTATAGAGAATTGTTTGTTTAGTTTAGCACCGGATGGCGAGGTTGTGTTTCCTGTTTTTTTTAATTATGTGTTTTGAGCTTGCAAACCTGTAATAATAAACCTGGCAAGCAGATTTTAAAGAAACTGACCTCCATGCTGAATCTTTTCCTCTGGAAAGTGATCCCCACAAGCTAATCGCCTACACGTGGTGGACTCAGTGGGCATCTTCCTGGAAGATGGAGGATATAGTAAAAGCCCTGTTACAGGCCACTGCGGCCCAACAAGAGAGCAATCGCCAGCAGCAGGACACCAATCGCCAAGTTGCACAGGCCATGCGACTCAGCAGGAGGAAAATCGCAGGCAGCCAACAGAAGGCAACTCGGAAGGTCATTGCGGCTCTGCAAGAAATAAATCGCCAGTTTGCGGAGGCCCAAGTGGAATTAAAGAAGGGGTCTGCAAGTCCTGTGCCAGTGGAACAAAAGATGGTACATGCCAGCTACCACCTGCAAAAGATGACACCTGCAGATGACATGGAGGCGTACTGATTGCGAAGGATGGTCAAAAGAGCAGTGGGCGGGACTGCTAGCACCTTTCTTGACAGGTGAATCCCAAAAGGCCTACTTTGATTTGGAACCAGTAAAGACCCAGGACTATGAGACCCTAAAGACAGAGATACTCGCACGCTTGGGGGTCACCATGGCCGCCCGGGTTCAACGAGTGCATCAGTGGTCCTACTGCATGGAAAAGCCAACCCCGGCCTGATATGTATTACGAGGAAGTGGTTGCAACCTGAGACCTTGCCAGGCCCCTATATTGTGGAGCCTATGGTCAAGGACCGGTATCTGCGTGCGCTCCTTGCTGCTTTGAGGAAGTGCGTCAGTCATGGGGACCCCAAAACTGTCAACCAATTGGTGGACCTCGTGGAGAGATACACTGCTGCTGAGGACTTGTTACACTCATCTGCGCCCCACTCCAATGCATCTAGGGGTAAAAGATCGCCCAGCGGACCCGGTAAGACTTTTCCAGTGTCAAGGGTGTGTGGAAGGTTGACAAGACTGCTGTGGCCAAAGAAACTATGGGCTTTAGACCTGGAGACTGGCCAAAGAAGCCAGGAAGGTCTTGGGGACCCTTGAGAGGACTGGGTATAGAACACATACAGTGCTATCGATGCCATGCATTGGGCCATATTGCTGCCAATTGCCCCCTGAATGATGAACCCATGCAATGCGATTATACTTATGTGAATTAGACGTCTTTCTCTTTTCGCACAGGTCGCATATACCGCATCATGTTCAAGTCGCATGGAGAAGCAAATTTGTGTGATTTTTTGTTGATGGGAGACCAGTCACTGCACTGCTTGACTTGGGTAGTGTGGTGACATTGGTAAAAAGCAATTGTGTAAACCCTGCAAGGTTACACCCTAGCACTGTCTGAGTCATCTGCATTCATGAGGACACTCGTGACTACCAGACAGTGTTGGTTGAGATTGACACCCCTTGCGGTAGTGTGACTCATTCAATGGGGTGGTACGACCACTACTTTATGATGCCCTAGTTGGCAGGGATTTTCCTAATTTTGGAGGTTATGGGAAGGCACAGGGAGTCTGGAGGATAGAGCTCCCCCTGCTGAGAAAGCGCAGGAACTCTCACCAGACCCATTTGCCAAATGGAAGGGGACACTGGTGGCAGGATCAAGGAGGGAGGAAACCCTCTTCCTTTTCCTGTACTGGCTGAGGAGCCGGAGGAGCTGGAAGATAGCTCGCAGCAGGGGGCTAATGACCCAAACAATGTCTCTGACCCTGACGGTGAGAGTGAACCGAATGTAGTACCTGACTTAGAGATCCGGAGAGAGGACTTCTGTACAGAACAACTATGGGATGTCACTCTCCTTAGAGCCAGAGAAAACATGAAGGTGATGGATGGGGAACCTGTGGACCCTAATTGGATGGTGTCTTTTGTCTATATTGCGCCTAAAAATAATTTGTTGAATCAAGTGGTGAAAGACGGGGAGGACGAAGTTGAAAACAGCTAGTGTTTCCCAAACCCTTCCGCAGGATGGTGCTAGATCTGGCCCATGGGCATGTAATATATATGTAGTATATAGATACAGTGCAGCCTGTATACAGGCAGTGTAGTATATAGATCTAGTGTAGCCTATATACAGTCAATGTGTTTAAAAAATAGGGGGCGCTCCTACTAAATCCACCAAGAGTTTAATTGAGTACAGGGTTAATTCATCAACTGTGAAATTCATGAAGAGATAAATAGTATACAATGTGCCAAGAATCCTTTTGTCACCAAGTATTCCTGTAGAACTACTAGTGCTAGGAGTACACCCAACTGGTGACAAAGATACACTCAACAACTCTAGGATTAATAGACTAACTGCTGTGAGTGATACAATGAATTAATGCAAAACAACTGGTTGGATGGATAATAAATAAAGTGCAATAATGTCAAAAAACAAAAATTCATAAATGTGCAAAGCTGCAATTGGCTGTGTAAACCTAACAAGCAGTGACAAAAAAAAAAAAAAATCACCAACTGTAAAACATTTGCACCCTATAAAGTGCTCTGTAGATCAAATCTGCTTATCAAAAATATATGACCTCTTTAATGAAAAAAGCAGCTCATATTGAGCTTTTGCAAGATTCTGCTTGCTCAGTGGTGGAGACTTTCTTTAGGATGTATCCTCCTCCGTGAGCTCATGGGGTATATTAAAGAAGAACAGGGGAACCACATAGCGTAATCCAGCTTATTAAAAATATTAAAAAAATAGTGTGCAAAATTTGCCGCTTACATTTATAAGTCACTCAGCACTAAGGGTCTCTCACGTGTGGGTTAGAGCCGTGCAGTTCCTCCGGCTTGCGCTGGGAGCTCAGCATGCGTTCCACCACTGTGTGCTTTAAGCTAGGGACGTGACCAAGAAGCGCCTCGACATACGTTTCATAGTTAATACGTCATCAGGAAGCTTCCTTTATCCAAGAGCAAAGGGATGGGAGCAAATTCAGTTTCAACATCTTCTCCACCAATAAATCTGGGACAACAGTGTTGAAAGCCGAACTATAGTCAATAAACAACATTCTTACGTAGTTGCCAGCGCGTTCCAATTTACTTAAAGCCACATGTAGTGCAAGAGCAATAGCGTCATCAGTGCTTTTATTGGCTCTATATGCAAATGGGTAAGGGTCATAATTACCTGGTAAGGCTGTTTTGATACGTTGTAAAACCAGTCCCTCAAAGCACTTCATTATTACCGGGGTGCAATCGGCCTATAGTCCTTTAAGCTATTTTTGATTTTTTGGGTATTGGAGTAACGATCGTAGATTTTAAGCAGTTTGGAATTACAGCCAATGATAATGATTGATTAAATATATTAGTAAAGACCCCTGCAAGTTGGTGGGCACAGGCCTTAACAACAATCCCTGGGAACCCATCTGGACCCGCTGATTTCCAGAACATAAATGGACTTAAATGCCTGATGCACCTCATGTTCACGTACCACAGGTACAGCATCTCCATACCCAGGCATGAAAGTTGTGCTTGTTGGGGTACTGCTTCCTCAAAACGTGAGAAAAAGCTGTTTAATTCCTCAGCCAGTTGGATATTAAGATTTGCACCCTGTTGAGTGTTCTCTCTGTGATTTAGGATGTGCTGTATCCCTTTCCAACCTTCCCATACATCATTCCCTCTAAAATATTCTTCAATTTTATTTTTATAAACTAATTTGGCCTCTTTTATGCCCCTCTCGAACCAAGTTGCTGACTGCCCACCGTGGCTTGACGGCGGCAACTTGGTTCGATATCACAAATCGCCGTCCGGTGACGGCGGCTGTGAGATCGTGCACTGTGAGCATGCGTGCCACTGGAGGCGCGCTCGCGCGCTCACAGTATTCCTGGGGGGGGGGGCAGGGAGCGGGTAGGGCAGACTCGATGTCCGCCAGCTACCCGCAATTGTCCCCCCCGGAGTGACAGACGGGGATCCGTGTATGTAAACACGGATCTCTGTTCTGACAGAAGGGGAAGGGATGTGATCGCAGGCTCCCTGTGTATGGGAGCCGCGATCACTCTCCTCCCCCAGCCAGCTCAGCCCCCATACAGTTAGAACACACACAGGGAACACAGTTAACCCCTTAAAGTGCCCCCTGCAGGTTAACCCCTTCACTGCCAATGGCATTTACACAGTACTTAGTGCATTTTCATAGCAATAATCGCTGTATAAATGCCATTGGTCCCAAAAAAGTGTCAAAATGTCCACTGCAATATCACAGTCCCGATAAAAATCGCAGATCGCTGCCATTACTAGTAGAGAATAAAAAAAAAAAAACCCCATAAATAAATTTTCATAATTTGTAAACACAGCAACTTTTGCGCAAACCAAGCAATAAACGCTGATTGCGATTTTTTTTTTTACCAAAGATATGAGGAAGAATATAAATCGGCCAGAACCGATGGAAAAAATAGTTTTTTTGGATGTATTATAGCAAAAAGTAAGAAATATTGTTTTTTTTTGCAAAATTGTCGCTCTTCTTTTGTTTATAGCGGCAATGAGAAATGACGCAGAGGTGATCAGATACCACAAAAAAAAGCAAATTTCATTTGGGTACAACGTCGTACGACCGCGCAATTGTCAGTTAAAGCGACGCAGTGCAGAATCGCAAAAAGTGCTCTGGTCCTAAACGGGGAAATCCTTCCGGGGCTGAAGTGGTTAAATTCGCTCTAGCAACACTATACTTAGCCTTATCCCCATTCCTAAAGGCATTATCCCATTCTCTCAAAAGACAACGCACTCTCTTGGTCATCCAGGGCTTCTGATTAGGAAAAGCCTTAATACGCTTCCTTTCTGTAACAATGTATACACAAGTACTAATGTAGCTCAGTACTGTTTCAGTGTACACATTGTCACCTTGTTCAAATATTCCCCAGTTAGTCCTCTCAAAGCAGTTCTGTAAGGGCCCGTTCACACAGGAGCGACTTGCGCTCTGACTTGAGTCGCCTTAAGTTGCCCCAAGTCGCTTGACATCTGAAATCCCATTGAAGTGAATGGGAGCCGCCTTAATGTACACTACTGAAGTCGCTCCGACTTCAGAAAAGGTTCCTGCACCACTTCAAGGTGACTTCTATCCAACTTCTGCCCATAGAATTCAATAGAAGCCACCTCCAAGTCGAATCCTCCATCTACATGGAAGCGACTTTACAGTGAAAAGAATAGAATTTATCTAAGGCAACTCCCTCCCTCCCTTCTCTGGCCACAGGCAAAGTCGCCTGGCATGAAGTTGCACTGTAAGCCGCCTGAAGTCACACTGAAGTCACATTGAAGTCACGCTGAAAGTCATCTAGCAAAGCCTGCTTAAGTCAGATCGCCCCTGTGTGAATGGGCCCTAACTGCTCGAGAGAGCCTTCTGGCCAAATCCTTATTTCCTTGCTCTCAGGAGCAGTTCTCTGCCTAATTGGAATGTACAATGGAATGAGAAAGAGGGATATATGATCTGACTGGCCAGTATACAGTATAGTATATACAGTTATGCAAAAGTTTAGGAACCCCTGACAATATCCATGATTGTCATTTATAAATATTTGGGTGTTTGGATCAGCAATTTCATTTTGATCTATCAAATAACTGAAGGACACAGTAATATTTCAGTAGTGAAATGAGGTTTATTGGATTAACAGGAAATGCACAATATGCATCAAAACGAAATTAGACACTTGCAAAAATTTGGGCACCCCAACAGAAAAATCACATCAATATTTAGTAGAGCCTTCTTTAGCAGAAATAACAGCCTCTAGATGCTTTCTATAGCCTGTAATGAGTGTCTGGATTCTGGATGAATGTATTTTGGACCATTCCTCCTTACAAAACATCTCCAGTTCAGTTAGGTTTGATGGTTGCCGAGCATGGACAGCCCGCTTCAAATCACCCCACAGATGTTCAATGATATTCAGGTCTGGGGACTGGGATGGCCATTCCAGAACATTGTACTTGTTCCTCTGCATAAATGCCCGAGTAGATTTTGAGCAGTGTTTTGGGTCGCTGTCTTGTTGAAATATCCAGCCCTGTAACTTCAACTTTGTGACTGATTCCTCAACATTATTCTCAAGAATCTGCTGATATTGAGTGGAATCCATGCGACCCTCAACTTTAACCAGATTCCTACTACCGCCACTGGCCACACAGCCCCACAGCATGATGGAACCTCCACCAAATTTTACTGTGGGTAGCAAGCGTTTTTCTTGGAATGCTGTGTTCTTTTGCCGCCATGCATAACGCCCCTTGTTATGACCAAATAACTCAATCTTTGTTTCATCAGTCCACAGCACCTTATTCCAAAATGACGCTAGCCTGTCCAAATATGCGTTTGCATACCTCAAGCGACTCCATTTGTGGCGTGTATGCAGAAAAGGCTTCTTTTGCATCACTCTCCCATACAGCTTCTCCCTGTGCAAAGTGCGCTGAATTGTTGAACGATGCACAGTGACACCATCTACAGCAAGTTGATGTTGGAGGTCTTTGGAGGTGGTCTGTGGGCTGTTTTTTAACGGTTTTCACCATCCTTCGCCTTTGCCTCTCCAATATTTTATGTGGCTGCCTCTTCTGGCCTTAACAAGAACTGTGCCTGTGGTCTTCCATTTCCTCACTATGTTCCTCACAGTGGACACTGACAGCTTATATCTCTGCGATAACTTTTTGTAGCCTTTTCCTAAACCATAATGTAGAACAATCTTTGTTTTCAGGTCATTTGAGAGTTGTTTTGAGGCCCCCATGTTGCCACTCTTCAGAGGAGAGTCAAAGAGAACAACAACTTGCAATTGGCCACCTTAACCACATCAGTACCTGGCACGAAAACCCCCTTCCTGTCCAGGCCATTTTTCAGCTTTCAGCGCTATCACACTTTGAATGACAATTACTCAGTCATGCAACACGGTTTTCTGGAGGTTGTAGTTGAACGACATCTACCACAGTGACACGTAGCAAGTTGTTAA
>BLSH010048066.1:1005381-1033063 GCA_018402905.1 Glandirana rugosa | reverse complement strand
GACGGGTGACTGGCGGTGGTCACAGATGCGTGACAGATGAGTGGCGGTGGTCACATATGTGTGACGGGTGACAGGTGACTGGTGGTGGTCACTGATGGGTGACGGGTGACTGGCAGTGGTCACTGAAGGGTGACGGGTGACTGGCGGTGGTCACTGATGGGTGACGGGTGAGTGGCGGTGGTCACTGATGGGTGACTGGTGGTGGTCACTGATGGGTGACTGGCGGTGGTCACTGATGGGTGACGGGTGGTGGTCAGTGATGGGCGATGGGTGACTGGCGGTGGTCAGTGATGGGTGACGGGTGACTGGCGGTGGTCAGTGACGGGTGACATGCCACGGTCACTGACGGGTGATGGGTGACAGATGCTCTTTATGATGGCAGTCTGAGGACAGGTACACTTTATGATGACAGGTACCCTTTATGGGGGCATATGTGGTGACTGTTGCGTGACTGGTGCATTGGGGGGGGGCAGAGGGGGTCAGTGTCAGTGTGCTTTTACTTTGCAGATCAATAATTCACTGATCCCAGCTCTTCTCTCCTCACACTGGACTCTGTGTGAGGAGAAAAGAGCTGGTAACAGTGAGTTACCGCTCTGTTTACACTGGATGTGATCGGCTGTGAAGTAGATCACAGCCGTTCACAAGGTATCAGCCGCCGGCCGGTGGCTGATACTAGTGTCGGTGACAGGCAGTGTTCCACAGGAACACGCCGCCACCGGCGCACAGGTGCAGCTTGCTCCCGATCGCGCGCATGCGCCGTGCGAACGGCGGGCGTGCCATTTGTGATCAGCTGTGACTTCGTCACTGCCGATCACGTGGTGAACAGCCATAACCAGTGGCTGTTCCCCCCTGTCAGTGAAGCGGCGTGTCCTGGGGACATGCCGACACCGACAGAGCCGGGATGCGCGCGCCCGATCGCGCGCAATCCCGGCTTAAAGGGAGGACGTCATATGACGTCCACCCGCATTAATAGGAGGACCGCTCCGCCGTCATTGGACGGTGGGCGGTCCTGAGGCGGTTAAATACCTTTTCTCATGATTGGATGAACCTGTCTATGAAGTTCAAGGCTTAAAGAGCTCACCAAACCAATTGTGTGTTCCAATTAATCAGTGCTAAGTAGTTACGGGTATTCAAATCAACAAAATGACAAGGGTGCCCAAATGTATGCACCTGTCTAATTTTGTTTTGATGCATATTGCACATTTTCTGTTAATCCAATAAACCTCATTTCACTACTGAAATATTACTGTGTCCTTCAGTTATTTGATAGATCAAAATTACATTGCTTATCCAAACACCCAAATATTTATAAATGACAATCATGGAAATTGTCAGGGGTTCCTAAACTTTTGCATACAACTGTATATATATATATATATATATATATATACGCTACATTCAGTGTAGACTATATATACAGCTCATTCTGTGTACAGTATATACAGTCAGTGCAGGCAGTGTAAGAATATATATAACTATATATACAGTGCATTCACCGGTGTACAGTATATAGTACAGTGTAGTGCGGTGTTAAAAAAAAATCCCCATTGTGTCCAAGGAGAAGCAGATACTCCCAGGCCACTAAAAGAGGGCAAGCAGCCTTTGTGTCTACAGTGAAAAGTGGTGGTGGCGGACATGATGCATACTCTGCAGGCGGGTCACGCTTGTCCTTTTTTTCTGCTGCTGGCCGTGTTATTGAGTCACAACATGCAGAGTTGGTGAAGTGGATAACTAAGCCGTCCTCATCCTCCTCAACCTCTGTCACCCAGGCTCATACTAGTTTGCCTTCCAAAGCAGCTGCCAAAGTGGCCTATTCCACCGGTTCCTTGTCCACAGTTACTCCTTCCGTAGCCCCACCATCATGCACGGAGGAGTCACCAGAATTATTTGACCATAGTGTCGGTTACATGCTGAAGGAGGATGCACAGCAATTTGAATGTTGGTTCCCAGGTTGAGGAAGGGAGTAACGTAAGCCTAGAGGGGTGCCGCAGAAGGACAAGAAACTAGCAGTCATGTTCTCCCAGCTGCAGCATACTGACAAGTTTGCTCCAATGACGAGGAAGGAGGGGATGATGAGGACACTGACTGTACTTGGGTGCCTGAGAGAAGAGATGAGGAACGTGAGGAGTAGGAGGAGGCACAACTCCAACGAGGCAAGATGTCCCCCAGGGGGCAGCTTAAGGGCAGCCACCCTATTGCATCACACCACAGAGCTCCACAGGTGCTTCTGACTCCCCGCTGACTTCCAAAAGTTCATTAGTGTGGGCTTTTTTCAACACTTGTGCAGTAGATCGCACTGTTGCAGTTTGCAATCTATGCCTGAAGCAGATCAAACGTGGCCAGAACAGCCGCTTGGGAACCACATGCTTGACAAGACAAATGATGACCTGCCATGCAGTCTGTTGGCAACAGCACCTCAAAGACCCACATCATAAAACAAGGCGTACTTCTCCTTGCTCCTCATCTTGCTCCTCAACCCCTACTATACCTCCCGTCCTCTCAAAAGCCTGCACTGAGAGGAATAAAGGTATAGCAATGGGTGCCACAAGTACTTGCAGCCAATCTGCTAGCAGTACACGACCAGTTGATTTCAGCAGGCAAATTTCCCTAACCCAGTTGCTGAACCGTAAAAAAAAATACTGTCCCAGCCATCCACATGCTCAGCGTCTAAATGCTAGCTTGGCCAAATTGCTAGCACTACAACTGCTGCCTTTTCAGCTGGTAGACTCTGCCCCCTTTCGTGAATTTGTGGAATGTACTATACCACAGTGGCAGGTTACAAAAAGAAATGTCTTTTCATGTAAGCCATTTCAGCTCTCTAACGTTGTGTGGAAGGCAATGTTTTGGCCTCCTTGGACAGGGCGGTCAGCAACAAGGTTCATATTACCGCTGACTCATGGTCCAGCAGGCATGGTCAGGGACATTACCTTTCTTTCATGGCGCACTGGGTAACTCTGCTGGCGGCTGGGAAAGATGCAGGGCAGGGTTCAGTGTTGGACCTAGTTCCGCCACCATGCCTCCAAAAAAATGGTAGTGATTCTGCCACATCAGCTTCCTCCACCCTTCCTATTCTTCTTCCTCTGTGGCCTCTTCTGCAGAAGTGTCCTCTGAACCAGCAGTGCTCCCTAAGCGCTCAAGGGGCTATGCAAGCAGTCAGGCTAAAAGATGCCATGCGGTGCTTCAGTTGGTCTGCCTAGGGGACAGGAGCCACACATGGGCAGAGATTCTCTGTCAGCTCTGCGGGGCTTGAGCCAGGAATGGTTGTATGCAACAATTGCACCAACCTTTTCTCTGCCCTCTGACAGGGACACTTGACACATGTTCCATGCTTGGGACACGTCCTGAATTTGGTGGTGCAGGGTTTCTTGACCAGGTACCCAGGCTTACCAGATATTCTGAGACAGGCCAGAAAAGTTCCCTGAGCATGTGCACTGAGGGTGGTGTGGCAGCCACACTCCTTTGTCCCTTAGTTTTGACAAAGGAGCGTGGCTGCCATACCTCCCGCAGTGCGCACACTCAGGAAACGCGTCGCATGCCAATGACATCATCCCCCGACGACTGTGGTGTTCTGCTTTCCAAGCCTCATTCTGAGCCTCCTCTGTTTCCGGCCAGCATTCCATCTGGCGGGGACACTCTCCAGCTTACAGTGCTCGCAGCTATGGATCTATGAAGGATGATGCCTTACTGATGACTCTTCAACAGGACCTTACCCTTTTACTTGATGTGCCTGTTATTACCATCACAATGTGAGTTGCCAATTTGCTGTGTTTTAATAAATTCTTAAAAGTCTGCACCTAGAGGCGCCTTTTTCCTTGTTATTTTGCAGTTCTGATTGGGACTTGGCTTTTGGTCTGCTTTGAGGCTGACTTTTGTGTATGGACTACCACTTCTCACATGTGCCTCTGTAAGATGTTTATGTACTTTGAAAGGACTTTATTCAATGCTGTACTCTGTATATGGGATATAGTGATATACTTTTGGTGCTGCACCTTTACATGTATGTTTCCTTAAAATTCATACCAGACCCAAAACGGTCTGGTTTGGATTTTGGGGGGGAACCACACGCAATTTTTTTCAGTGATTTTGATCTATGTTGCCTGGAGCTGGCAATACATTACAGCCGCAAGCAAATTTAACCTCCCGAGTGTGGCTCGGGGTGAGTTTTCATTACCAAAAGCGGTTTTCATTACCAAAAGCCACACTCAGGATCGCATCACAGTATCCAGGTAAAATTACTTACCTTGTCCCCTGGATCCTGCGATTTCCCCCCCCCCCACTGTGTCCTCCAACGGAATCTTTCACCCGATGCCTCTGGGTTCCGGGCTCTGTTCCTCCCTGCAAGCGTTGCGTCACATGGGGGCGGAGCCCGGCGGCAAATTCAAGAAGTGAAACACACACAATGCATACAGTACACTGTAATCTGTAAGATTACATTACTGTATCATTTAATTTCACATCCCCTTTGTCCCCCTAGTGCTTTGCCCAGTGCCCTGCATGCACTTTTATATTATATATGCCATTCTTTCTGCCTGGAAACTTGAGAATGTCCATGGCATCCAAAAAGTGTCCCTTTACGTCAACAGCATTTTTTGACCAGCTAGAAAACAGCAATAGTAAATAAGAATCACCTGCAGAATCGAGTGATACTGATTTGTGATGAAATTTGCCATCAGACACTGAAAGCGACAATTCCGCAACTGAGCAAATTTCAGTGTTTTTGAATTGATTACATTTTATTATTATATTATTTTTGATAATTATTTATAGTTATATATATATATTATAATTTATGATTTTATTATTTCAAACTTTATCATACCTGGGATGTCTACTAGACTCTTGTTTGGACAGATTTAAGTGAATTATTCCTAAGAATTACAGGCCTACAATATAAAACTCCAAATTTCTATGAAAAACAATGTACCGCTTTGAGATGCAAAAATCTGACATAATCATACCGCCAGGAAGGTTAAATTACTTTTTTACTTTAAAAATGTCATTTTGCTGGGGCACTGTTCTAAACATCACACAGATGCACCATTTTACAAGCCGACTAAGGGGACCTCCCAGGCACAATATTTAAAGGAATATTTCACTTTTATTTTTTCAATTTAAGCATTATTAAATCACTGCTCCTGAAAAAACATATTGTTTTTTTTTTTGCATTGATACATGTCCCCTAGGGCAGTACCCGGGTCCCTATACACATTTTATGGCAATAACTTGCATATAAGCTTTTAAAATGAGCACTTTTGATTTTTCATGGTCATCTCCCATTAATTTTAATAGGGTTTGCATGTTCGCACAAACGTATTGCCTGTTCATGGTGTCCTGGTGCGAAACGAACAGGGGGGTGTTCGGCCCATCCCTAGTGATAACAAAAACAAGTCTTTCTTTTTTGACTGACACTCTTCTAATTTTAATATTTACATCCATACCATGCAGTGTTAACATATGGAAGTGTTGATTGAACCAGACATCTGTATGAGAAACCATTTCCCTGCTTGTCAGAGGCTCATGAGACAACATTGAAATCCTCTTGTTTTCATTATGTTTCTGACACTTTAAAATGTTGGTACTGTTATTCGGTGAAGAATAATAATAGTCTTTCAATGGATTACCATGATATGTGGTGCTGTTGTCTGATAAAACAAGATATTAGAATGGCTCATTTTTCAGACTTGTCATTTCTCTAAGAGTATCCCAAACTAGACTAGATTTTTAAAAAGCAGTTCCCTGAAAGGTGACAATATGAAAATGATCTTTGCAGCAAATTATAATTTTATTTATGAGTGGGAGAATTTTAGTTACTTTAACCACTTGCTTACTGGGCACTTAACCCCCCTCCTGCCCAGACCAATTTTCAGCTTTCAGTGCGCTCACACTTTGAATGACAATTACTCGGTCATGCAACACTGTACCCATATGAAATGTGTGTGCTTTTTTCACACAAATAGAGCTTTCTTTTGGTGGTATTTACTCACCGCTGTTTTTTTTTTTATTTTTTTGCGCTATAATTAAAAAAAGACCGAAAATTTAAAAAAAAAATGCATTTTTCTTCGTTTTTGTTATAAAATTTAGCAAATTAGTAATTTATCTTCAGAAATTTTGACCAAAATTTATAATATTACATATATTTGGTAAAAATAACCCAAATTAGTGTATATTATTTGGTCTGTGTGAAAGTTAGAGAGTATACAACCTATGGTGCAAATCGCTGAAAATTGATCACACCTGATGTACTGACTGCCTATCTCATTTCTTGAGACCCTAACAAGCCAGCAAAGTACAAATACTCCCCAAATGACCCCTTTTTGGAAAGTAGACATTCCAAGGTATCTAGTAAGTGGCATAGTGAGTTTTATGAAGTTGTCATTTTTGCCCACAATTCTTAGCAAAATTAAGATTTTTTTTTTTCAACAAAATAGTCATTGTAACAGGTTATTTCTCTCACATGGCATATGCATACCTAAAATTACACCCCAAAACACATTCTACTACTCCTCCTGAGTATGGTGATACCACATGTCTGGGACATTTTTACAGTCTAGGCACATAGAGAGGACCAATATTGAACTAGCACCTTCAGGCGTTTTAGAAGCATAAAATACACATCTCATTTCTCAACCTCCTATTACATTTCTGAAGGCCCTGGAGCACCAGGACAATGGAAACGCCCACTAAATGACCCCATTTTGGAAAGCTAACACCCCAACGTATAATCTATGTGGCATAATGAGTCTTTTGAACGGTTCATTTTTTTCCAGAAGTTTTTGGAAAATGTGGGAAAAAAATGAAAACTCATTTTTTTTTACACAAAGTTGTCCATTTATAAGGTATTTCCAACACATAGCATATACAAAAGGAAAATGACACCCCAAAATACATTCTGCTACTCCTCCTGAGTATGGCGATACCACATGTGTGAGACTTTTACACAGCCTGGCTACATACAGAGGCCCAACATTCAAGGAAGACCATCAGGTGTTCTAAGGACACCCCAAAATACATTATGCTGAGTAAAGGGTAAACAAAAGATTACCTGTGGTTTTAGTATTGCAGCTGTCCACAGGAGGATAGCACTGGTCCAGGCAGCAGGCAGGGACTTGGTCAGCTACAGCGAACACAATTGTCCAGGCAACCGACAGCGAATGCAATTGTCCAGGCAACAGGCAGGAAAACTGTCCATAGTACAGGCAGGGATATTGTCCATATACAGTCTAGGGTCAGTGCAGGCAGAGATGTTGTCAACAGTGCCAAAATATTGATCCTGGTAGTAGGACAGTGAATGCAATCGCCCAGGCAACAGGCAGGAATACTGTCCATAGTACAGGCAGGGATACGGTCCATATACAGTCCACGGTCAGTGCAGGCAGAGATGTTGTCAACAGTGCAAAAATATTGGTCCTGGTAGTAGGACAGCGAACACAGTTGTCCAGGCAACAGGCATGAATACTGTCCATAGTCAGTACAGGCAGCAGGCAAGGATACTGTCCATATACAGTCCAAGGTCAGTGCAGACAGAGATATTGTCAACATTGCCATAATATTGGTCCTAGTAGCAGGCAGAAACATGGTCCATAGTCCAGGTAGCAGCAGAGGTGTGGTCAGTTCATCCGGTAGGCAGAGAAATGATGGCAATAAGTCCTGCAGGCAGAAGCAGGGCCTTGGTCAGGACAGAATGGGGACAGGGGTAGACGCTTCTCCCACCCAATCTCTTTGAAGCCTCCGAGTCTCCAGGCCCTAATCTGGAAGAGAGAAAACAAAAACAATGTTTTCTTCTTCCAGAAAAAACATTCTGGAGCCCCTCACATATGTGAGATCCCTGTGTTGTGAATCCCACTACTCCAGTTGCAGGGTACAAGATCAGTCCAAGAGGCAGGCAAAAAACGTGGTCAGTTCCAGATCAGGCAGAAGTATGTACAAAATCGGTAGGCAGAAGCATGGTCGAATAACAGTCCAGGGTCAGTTCCAGATCAGGCAGAAGTATGTCCAAAATCGGTAGGCAGAAGCATGGTCGAATAACAAGCCAGGGTCAGTTCCAGAGCAGGCATTGGCATAAGGGGGCAAACTAGAAAAAGTAACTGAAGAATCATTAATAATTGACTAGGGTGTGATAACGCCAGAAGCAGTCACCTATGTATAGACCTGGTTGGTAAGGGCCCTGGGTACAATGATAAGTGGTGTCTCTTCTAACGCCTCTACTAGAGCACACCCAGCATCTTTTCTGGCATTTTTGGCCTGTTGGTCTGGGAGGCATTTTATCAGGGAAATGGCGCTCCTAGAGTCTGCTACACACATTGGATCTAATATTTTCTGGTGGGCCGTTGGGGTATAAAAGTGTGGTGACGATATCCTCCTGGTAGCCAAATAAGGGTTTGGGGTTTACTGTGGAATTTCGATATATGACATAGGTATTGTATATGGCCAAATAAAAAAAAAATAGAGGGCAACTTTTTTATACCAGTGGTATGTTCTTCTGGCAAATAAATAGGGTTCCAACATGTGATCGTTTAGATCGACTACTCCCATGTACAAATTGTAATCGTGGATGCAGGTTGGCTTCTGTATTGGGTCATTTCTTCTGGGGATCTCCACAAATGAATTGTTGTGTATAGATGATAACATATACACATCCCTTCTGTCCCTCCACTTCACAGCCAGAATTTCCTCATTCCACAGACTCACTGTCTCTCCTTTTCTAAGCCTCATGTTGACGAGTCTTTGAGGAAAGCCCATGCGATTTTTTCTGGCTGTGCCACAGGCTGGTGTACTCTTCCTGTAGAGGTTCCGGGAACAGGGGTAAACTAGTATAAAAATGATCGACATACAGGTGGTAGCCTTTGTCCAGGAGCGGGTAAATTAGTTGCCAAATGATTTTACCGCTTGCACCTATATAGTCTGGGCAATTAGGGGGATTCAGCTGGGAGTCCTTCCATTCGTAGACTCTGAAGGCGTAAACATACCCCGTGGTTTGGTTGCACAATTTGTAGACCTACACTCCATAGCGGGCCCTTTTACTGGGGATATATTGTTTTATTCCCAGCCTTCCTCTAAATTTTACCAGGGATTCGTCAATGCATATATGCTGGTCTGGGGTAAATAATTGTGGAAATATTTCTGAAAAATAATTTAGAATTGGGCGAATCTTATAAAGCTGATCATAATTTGGGGCATTTTCGGGGAGGGCACTGGGTATTGCCGTTAAAATGTAGAAATCTCATGATCATGGAAAATCTTGTCCTGGGCATTATTGATGAGAAGACCGGCATGTGGTAGATGGGGCAGGTGGACCAGTAGTGGATTTCATTTTTGTTAAGTCCCATGCAGAACGCGAGGCCCAAAAAAGTTTTGAACTCTTCCACCGTTACGTCTCTCCACTCATAGGGACAGGAATAATATGAGGTTGGGTTAGCCTGGATAAATTGCTGTGCATATAGGTTGCACTGGGCCACAATGGATCGCAGCATGTCCTCCGTAAAAACTAAATCAAAAAAATTAATGGATGAAAAATTTTCTGTGTCCACCTGGACTCCTGGCTGGGCAGTGAAAGGGGGAATCCTAGCTTCTCCTTAATTAGGAGGAAGCCATAAGGGGTGCTGGAGTGAGTAGGGAAGGCCGGCATGAGACCTAACCCTTTCGGGCTGAGGTACAGCAGTTCTGGTGGATGGCACTGGGGTGCTGGTGGATGACACTGGGGTGCGGGTGGATGGCACAGGGGTGCTGGTGGATAGCACAGGGGTGCTGGTGGATGGCAAAGCGGTGCTGGTAGACGGTATTGCCTCCTCATCAACGCTCTGATTCGCTACTTGAGACCGGATCGTAGGCCATATCAGACTCAGAGGAACCTGCAGGAGAGAGCTCCCCGTTGCTCTCGTCGGCCGCAAGAATATTGTAGGCCTCCTCAGCAGAAAAAGATCTCTTTGCCATTGTTGCAGCACTAATTGGCCCTGATGACACGTATGGCACTAATGAGGTGATGGGCACTGATGGCACGTGACACTGATGGGACTGATGTCAGGTGACACTGATGACAGATCAGGTGGCACTGATATGTGGCACTGGTGACAGGTTAGGTGGAACTGATATGTGGCACTGATGACAGGTCTGGTGGCACTGACACGTGGCACTGATGACAGGTCAGGTGCCACTGATAATAGATCAGGTAGCACTGATTATATGTGGCACTGGTGACAGGTTAGGTGGAACTGATATGTGGCACTGATGACAGGTCAGGTGGCACTGACACGTGGCACTGATGACAGGTCAGGTGGCACTTTTTATGACACGTGGCACTGACAGGTAACACTGGAAGATGGCACTATGATGGGCACAGTGAAAAGTGTGTGTTTTCAACCCACAGCAGCACAGGCAGCAGGGATCGATCACTCTCTCCTCACACAGCGGTGTCTGTGTGAGGAGAGAAGGCAGGCAACGAGAGATGATCTCATATGTTTACATTTGAGATCATCTCTCATTGGACCCGCCGATCATGTGGTAAATGGCTGCTGTGATTGGCCATTTACCACGAACTGTGACTGGCTGTGTACAAGGGACACAGCGATCATAGAAATTCCGGGCAGCGCGCCCACGATCGCGGGGCGAGCAAAGGGGACGACGTCCATGGACGTTGTCCTGGCAATCATATCCGCGCTGGAGCCGTACTTCGGCAATAGCGTGGATCTGGAGGGGCAGGCTCAATCTAACATTGTTCAAAAAACCTTGCAGTCAGCCATGACACCTTCTACTGCATCTAAACAGGTGTTCTGTGCTAATAGGGAGACATAACAAACAGAAAGTGGGCTTTTCTCAAATTTGACTGCAAAAGTGGATACTTTTAATATGTATAAAGGGTATTTTAAAAAAGTGGGTATGTGTTTGGGGGATTGCACTTTTTTTAAATCAGTGGAGGTCTGCTTTAATGATGAAACGTGGTAAGAGAAGTAATTTAAACTCCTGATATTACAAACATATGTCTTATTTCACCTCCTTATGAGTCAGAAGTATTAGTAAGATATGCCTTGGGGACAGGTATATTTGTACAACTAAAATCACTCATTGCGATTTAGATGGTATATTGGGACTTTATGACCATATTTCCATGGTATAGATGCAGATAAAGGTCATCTTGACAAGAAACAGCCGGAATATGATATATGACCATTGTAAAAACAGAAAGTATCTAAACTGGGTCAAACAGTCCTTTAGCTGTACTCCAAATCCTTATCAATGCTCTGTGTGTGAGTCAGTAGTTTCCCTTTTATCAGGGCAAATGATTGCCAAATTCCACTTGGTTTTGATGAGTTGCCTGAATTGTGAGTATTCCCACATTCTGTGTAATTTCTATGCCATTTGATAAATGTTTAATGAATTTTACAGTATAGTTCAAATTCTGGATTTATCAGGAAGTCACTCTGAGACAGAAATTTCCTTCTCATCGTTAAATATACCCTTACAATTACAGTGTATCCGCTACATTTTAAAACTGATGTATGTTGCCTTATTCTTTTTTCATTGCATATTTTCAACAGTAAGCTCAGTTGTTACTACCAACTGCACCTTCATAATTTATGAAGAAATTAATCTCAATTCAAATAATGTAATAAGGAGTCATACAAAAGGCATGTTATCTTAAAGCTGAATTTCAGGAATTCAGCTCCTTTGCAAAAAGTGAAGACGCACTATGAGTTAAGTCCAAGCAGCTGCATGACATCTCCTGGGCTTATCTCTATTATTAACATCTGACCGTTATTTTTCCCACTACCAAAAGACAGCTATCGCTCTATTTCTGGGAGCCAGACACTGATGCTCCAGGTTTAAGCATCTTGAACCTTAGAGTCAGTCATTCACAAAATACAAAGGCTTCTCTGAATGGGCAGCAGAGGGGAGGGGCGGGCATAGTAGCTGCACCAACTCTAATGTTGAAGATGTTGGCCGTGGCCGCTTACACATGTATTTAAAAATATATGCAAACTAAACCCCTTGGTTTTAACGTGAACAGTTATACAATGCAGATTTTGGAGCTGGAAATTTTTGCTTGTTGTTTTTTGACATGCGTCACCCTTCCATGTGCTCTTTGCTGCAAAGGCCAGTTGTGGTTGCCATTTGTTTTCACTATTGGTAATTTGTGTAGGGGCGCAATGGATACCTTCCATGTAATTGTACTTTTGCTGGGTGTCCAGTGCATCCCTGTACCTTTAAGGAGGGGCGGGCTCCCTCCAGGCATACCTGCTCCAACTCAGAAGACTCTGCAGTACACTAGGGTGCTGTGACGTGGTCGATGTAGTCGGGCTCCCGGAAATAAAGCGATAGCGGTCTTCTGTTATCAGGTGCAAATAATGGAGATAAGCCCAGGAGATGTCATGCATCTTTTTGGACTTAACTCATAGTGTGCCTGCACTTTTAAATTCCCAGAATTCAGCTTTAATGGTTCAAACCATCCAAAAGTGATTTTTTTTTTGGTTTAAAGTGGAGCTTGTTTGACTTCTTATACATGTTGGATAATTCAATTGAGAAATTTCCCTACCATAATGTCTCTCTCCATCTCTGACCACCTTGGAGTTTTTTATGCCTATACATCTGTACATGTTTAGCTATACCTTTTTATATTCTCCATAGTCCAACAGAAAGAAGCCTACATACAATGGCCACAAGGAATGTACAGACTTAAGATAATAAATATCTCCACCAAAAGAATGCTGGCATTTTCAGGTGGTTTAACTCCCAAGCAGCTACCAAAACATGAAATATCAGTTTTAGGTGGAATGGTCCTTAAGTTTGCTATGACTTATTATAATGCGCCTAAATAAAGAATACGTCCAATAAATTCTGTTATTATTATATCAATTTATATCCTCCACTGACCTCATTATACTGCGTATAAAGAATGGGATGGTGTGTAGTAAAAAAAATTCACATGCAGCATTCTGTGCAAAGGGTTTTCTGATTGGAGGAGGTGGAGAGGCAAGGCGGTGTAGCCAAGATCTCCACTTTGTCCAACGAGAGAATGATTTGTAGCCTCTTACCCTTACAACTGGACCACTAGATTATAGGTGGTCAATAACGTCCAAACATCAATCCACCATGGACTGCTCCAGCATGGATCCAGGCATCACTCCTCATGTTGAAAGGTGTAAAAACAAAACCACTTCATGGTGTAGTATATCAAAACTATTTGAATTTATTAAAACCACATCTATATACTCATGCAGTAGTGGATATAAACAAGCATGTCATATGAAAATTCCTGATGGTTTCAAACCAACAAGATGGCCACGATCCTCATGCAGTGATGCCACACATCCAAAAACTCCACCCTATGCCGTGTTTTGTTGTATCCAACTTTATCAGGGGCGTGTCCCCAGGCTATTACAGTGCATATTATATATGTAGCACCCTACAGAATCCATTTCACCCTAATTGTGTTCCAAGCCTCACAATGGGGAAACCTACAGGAAACGGAAATGATCTCGCTCCCAGAAGTGGCATCATTTCCGCTTCCTGTAGGTTTTCCATTGTGAGCTTTGACACACAATTAGGGTGAAATGAATTGAGTCCCCACTATATTATATATATATATATGCTCTGTAATAGCATGCGGCCATGCACCTGATGATGTTGGATACAATGGAACGCCGCGTAGGGTGGAGTTTTTTGGTGTATGAGGACCGTGGCCATCTTGTCGGTTTGAAACCATCAGGAACTTTCATATGACATGCTTGTTGATATCCACTACTGTGTGAGTATATAGCTGTGGTTTTAATAAATTCAAATAATTTTGATAAACTACATTATGAAGTGGTTTTGTTTTTACACCTTTCAACATGGGTGATGCCTGGATCCATGCTGGAGCAGTCCATGGTGGATTCATGTTTGGGCGTTTCTGACCACCTATAATCAAGTGGTCCAGTTGTAAGAGTAACAGAATCACTGTAGTACTGGCGACTACTACAGTGATTCTCCTGTTCCACAGGGATCAACCAGGCATAGAATATGCATACAAGCTGAACCAAAGTAACCGTGCAAAAACATCCATACCTGGAATTCAGCTTTACCTCTGACACGTGGCTTACAATGATCAGCTATTTATTAATTTATGTAAAACCTTTCTCCCAAAAACAAAAAACAAAAAAAGGTTTAGTTTAAAAGTGTTTGCTGGAGTTCAGATTTATTTTGTTTAATCAAGTCCTTATAATCTGCATAGAACACTACCCTCCCCCAGACTAATGCTACTGTCCAAAGGTGTCTCTGTTGCTCCTCCATCCAGAGTGGCGATACCCTAACACAGGAAAGGTGTTACTGGCCAAATAACCAGATGAAAATAAAGTAGAAAATAGTCTAAAAAAGAAAACTGATGCTGTCACCACATTTAAGTTTAGAGAGTGCACTGAAAGGGAGGGCCTCTCATGTGGTCTTGAGCGTATATCCCAAAGCAAGGCCAGAAGGCAACCAAGCACTAGGGCAGCTTATCAGGAGTGGAGTAAACTCTGAATAAAATATAATAAAAGGAAAAGCACCTCTAAGTGCAGTAGCCAAAAGTTTTATTGCAATAAAAGTTAGATTAAAAACGCTTACAAACATGTGCTGAAAAAGAGCCCATCAGCGGAATAAAACCGCTAGGTTTGTGTCCTCTGTTTGTAGCAACAACAGGGATGTCCCCGATCCAAATAGCTGACCAGCAGCTTTGGATCCATGCACCAGCAAGATGGCCGCTCGGCAACTTCCAGGGCCAGCATGGAGTGCAAGCAGGAAGTGATGTCTCACCAGAAGGGGCAGTAATGCATTTTGGAGCATGCCCTGTTCGTTCTTTTGTCAAACTGCCACTCTTTTTCAGCACATGCTTGTAAGTGTTTTCAATCTGACTTTTATTATAATAAAACGTTTGGCTACAGCACTTAGAGATGCTTTTCCTTTCTTATATACTGCATTTAAGGATTGGCAAACTGCAATATATTACCATTTATGTATTGGGGTTTAAAATTGCTTTAACTATTGCTTCTATCAAACAGCCTGCCATTTCAGCACTTCATAGGCTTTATTTTAAATTTATCATTAGACACATAGAACAGAAAAATATAAATAATTAGTATTGCAACAAAACTTAAGATGTTAAAAATAATAGTTAGAGAAAGACAATCCACATGAAGCTCGGAGTGGTTTAGTGCATCTTCAGTTTTTCATTGAAGTTGAACTGATCTTTGTGGTCTTCTTAAGATGGTGATAGTTTGGTAGAATCTTCATCAGGAAGTCCAGCTGAAGGGTCTGTGGCTGCATTGTTCAAGAGGAAAGTGATAAGTGTGACTGTATAAAATAATACTGTCAATTGTGTTTAAAAAGGTATTAGGCTCAATTCATATTACAAACAAACCAGGATAGGAATTTTAAAAAAGTGACTGTTATTTCCAGTCTAATGTGGGGTACACACTAAATTTTTATTTCATTCATCTCAGCGGGCTGAAAAAAAAACAAAAAACAACTTACAGATCGTCGTACTAACACAAGCGATGTTAGTGAGGCAATCTCCCCCGCTGTGCTATTGTGTTCTGACAGAAGGACTGCCCCCCCTGCCAGAGAACACACTGATCAGCGCTCACAGCCATTGGCTCCAAGGAAAGTAAAGGGACTGCTATTATAGAAAGGCAATACTCATATACAAACAGGGCATGCTTCACTACAAAGTGGTGTACAGTGAGAGGTGCTGGCTGAGGCTTTTTCGTCCCATCACCACAACTGAAGCACTCTACTTTATTATGGTTTTTGAAGCCCAACTCTGGACCCCCCCCCCCCAACCCAGACTTTTTTTTTTAACTTACCTTTTCCAGACGTCTCAGGCCAATCAGTCGATGCTTCAGGGTCCTCTTCCTATTCTCTGGGTCACCCACAATAACAAAGAGAGCAGAGCTGAGCTCTCTTCATTATTACATTTTGAGGCAGTGTTGCCAACCATCAGTATTTTTAATGCTAGCCCGTAAAAAAATGGCACTTTTCCCCTGCCAGTAAATGCCAGTGATAGGAAAAGGTTGCCAGTTAAAAATATGGCTGCAACGCTTGGCTCAGAACCGCACATGCACAGTTCCAGCCTAGAGCTGGCTGAGACATCAAAGTGCTTGCTACAATGTGTTTGGGCGGTGCTGACAGAGGACAGGTTTGGCGGAGGCGGTGCCTGAGCATGACGTGTGATGTCATGGTGCAAGGGAGTCGAGGGGAGCGGCCGGAGCCTTATGTGCGGCTCTGTAGGACAGGAGAAAGGATAGTCGGGTCAGTGCTGTTTGGACTGAAGGGACCACCTGGTTTGGAGAGAGACTGTCACTGTGACTCAGTAGGGGACGTGTCGCTGAAGTGTCATCATCATCTGTGCTACTGCACACTGCTGTCCGTGTCACTATGAGGGTCAATTTCAGGTTTGTGTGTCGCCCATTATAATTTCTTGCCCTCCTGGGTCCTGTCCCTGAGCTACTGACTTACTATATCGAAAATAAAAGAAGAAATATGTTTTTTTGCCTTAACCACTTTAAGACCAGGCCTTTTCTTTTAACTTTTTGTTTAAAAGTTTAAATTAGTAGGTTTCACTACAAAATTACTTAGAACCCCCAAACAGTATATATTTTTTTGTTAGCAGAGACCCTAGAGAACAAAATGGAGATAGTTGCAATATTTTATGTCACACCGTATTTGCGCAGCGGTCTTTCAAACACAATTTTTTGGGGAAAAAATACACTTTTTTTTAATTAGAAAAAACAAAACAGTAAAGTTAGCCCAATTTTTGTATTATGTGAAAGATGATAATAGATACCCAACATGTCATGCTTTAAAACTGGGCAGGCTTGTGGAATAGCAACAAACTGTGGTACTTAAAAATCTCCATTGGCAACGCTTTAAAAATGTTTACAGGTTACCGGTTTAGAGTCACAGAGGAGGTCTAGTGCTAGAAGTATTGCTCTCACTCTAACGATCTCGGCAATATCCCAAGTGCATGGTTTGAACACTGTTTACATATGTGGGCATGACTAACATATGCATTCTCTTCTGTGCGCGAGCACGGGAGGGGCACTTTACAATTTTTTTTATTTATTTATTTTACTTTTTATACTGTTCCTTTCATTTTTTTTTTAATCACTTTTATTCTGAGTACAAGGAATGTAAACATCCCTTGTAATATGAATAGGGCATGACAGGTCCTCTTTATTGAGAGATTTGGGGTCAAAAAGACCCCAGATCTCTTATTTACCTTCCGACTTCCTGCCCACCACTCCAGCAGATTGGACTGTTTCCGCCTCTACCGATCTCTCCAGTAAGCGGGGAAAGCGGCACCTCTCCTGCTGTCTCAAACAGATCTTGCGGCGAATGCGCTGCTGAGACCACTTTTATTTTGTAGACAATTGCTCACTGATCAAGAGGATACCGGGGTTATGGCAGCTAGCTGCTGCCATAACACGGGTATTTAGCATCAAAGTAATGGCGTAAATGTGCTGTGGGAGGTTGTCAAGTTGTTAATATCGATCTTAAGTCACATTTGTTTGCAGCCTAAATACTGAAATTTACACTTAAAACGGCAATTTTGTAACTTTTGGAAATGCCAGGAAAAACTTGGCTGTGTCAGTAAATTTCAATATGGTAGGTTGGCAACACTGCTTTGAGGGCAAGCCACAATAGTGATGCCCCCTCAAGGTGTGGGGGTCCATTAAACCCCATATTGACAGCATGCGGTCAGTTTTCCAGGTTGAATGATGCCTGGTGTCTTTCAATCTGGCAGTAAAGACATCTAGTAGTGAAAAGTGATAACTGTGGGGCACATAATTGGGAGAGAAAGTGAATATTGTAACCAGAGCTGCTTTTTTATGTAAATACCTGATGGGAAACATTTAACTAGGGTTGCACCGATACCAATACTAGTATCGGTGCCGATAACGAGCATTTGCACGAGTACTTGTACTAATGCAAATGCTCCGATGCTTAATACTATACCTCCCAGCAGCGCCGCTGATAGGCCAGTACAGCCGGCCCTGTTGCACCGGGCTCGGCAGCCTCACAGATGATCGGTGCCTCCTCATCAGTGGCACCCCATTAGTGCTGCATATTAGTGCCACGTGACATTAAAATGTATCCGTAATCGGTAACCGCAAGTACTTGCAAAAAGTATCGGAACTTGTACTCTGTCTCAAAAAAGTGGTATCGGTGCAACCCTACATTTAACAAAATGTTCAGAGTTGGGTTTTAGTGCTGAGGGGTAAGTTCCCAAGTTGCAGAATAAAAGTGCATATAAGCTGAAGCTAGGATAATACCCCAGTGTCTGCACCTTTAAAAACACATCAGCCACACAGATTGGTTTATTCTAATAATCTTAAGGCCTCATACACACGGCGTCTGAGAAAAAATAAGCAAAACGTCGGGTACAACGTTTTGGAAAAATCTGCATTTTTTTCTGCGTTTTGCATCGGCGTCAATAGGCGGGTTTTTAAAAAAAATCATTCCTCTGCCATTTTTCAACCTAAAAACGTCGGCGTCAAAAAACGCTGGTTAACGCCGGTAGTGAGCGTTTTGCCGATTAGCGTAAAAAAATGCCAAAACGATACAGCCTCAGAACACGCTGGTCCTGCGTTCTAGGAAAAAGCTCACTAACGCCGACACCCTCTACTGCTCAAAAACGTCAGCGTTTTTAGAGGGCCATTGAATAACACGGAGAGCTGCAAAAAACGCCCAAAAAAGTGGCGTCAAAAAACGCCCGTGTGTATGAGGCCTAAAGATCACAAGCACATTAGAAATAACATAGATGGGTTTTCTGAGGTTCATACTGACCTGTGGACGCTCAGTCTGTACTCTGCGCAAACAGTCAGATCCATATATGACCGTGTTCTCCGGAATGACCTCACAAGTGTCCACCTGACAGCAAGCACCGATGATGCAACCGCTGGTCAGAATGACATTCCTGCCAACAAATGCTACCAACAGAAAAACAGGTAAATGAACACAATGGATGCCACTAAATATGCACAAACATTTTTTAAAAAAAATCGACCATGGCTGTATGTTTTAGGAATGGGAAAAGCAGGAGATTTTGACCGGCTCTCTATGGAGCCGGTTCACATATCTCAGCAACAGGGCCGGTGTGATTTGCACAAAAACGCTGTGCGACTTTTGGTCCATTTCAGGCCCGAATTCAGTCCAAAATCTGATGAACTGGACCCCTGCTGTGAGCCGCATGCGGTTCATATGTGAACAGCCTTAGCGTTTGCCCTGTCAGAACACATGAGGACATGGGAGACACCATTTCAAATTTGATTTTGAAGGACATAGGCATGTCTCAAATGTACACCCAGCCCTGTATAACATAGTTAGTCTGGTTGAAAAAAAAAAACACACAAGTCCAACAGTTCAACATGATCCAGCGCTTTTATTTTTTTTACCTTATTTTACATTAGTGAAAAATAGCTTTTATTACTCCCTTGACATCATCCTCAGGTTTGTAAAATTCAAGACAGCTGTGTTTTGCTGGGAGAAAAATAACGCTATGCATGTGGAGAGGGATAGATTGGGTATGAGTTCTGCTATCCAGCAGGCAAGGCTGACAATGCTGCTTGAGATTTCAGTGCAGCAGAGGCAGCTTTGTCAGCCTTGTAGCAAGAAGTTAGAAGCTCCCTGGATTTCTGGATTTTTCTGCAACTTAAAGGGATAAAATGTGCATAAATTTGCACATATTTTTTTTTTATTCTGCCCAAACATACATTTTAACCCTTTCACTTTCAGAGCCGTTTTTGCATTTTTGGCACATGTTTAAAAAATCATTTTAGGCCTGAAGATTATGGAGTAAAGATTATGGACCTGAAGGTTCTGGAGTGGCCTTCTCAGTCTCCTGACCTCAATATCATTGAGCTACTCTGGGGAGATCTTAAACATGCAGTTCATACAAGACAGCCCAAGAATTTCCAGGAACTGGAGGCTTTTTGCCAAGAGGAATGGGCAGCTTTACCATCTGAGAAGATAAAGAGCCTCATCCACAAATACAACAAAATACTTCAAGCTGTCATTGATGTTAAAGGGGGCAATACACAGTATTAAGAACTGGGCTATGTAAACTTTTGATCAGGGTCATTTGGGTCGTTTCTGTTGTCATTATGATTTAAAAAGAGTAAACACAGTTAATTGATAATAAATGGCTTCAGCCAAACACTAACCATGAGTAAAATTAACGTTTTTGTGTTATCATTCATATTCTCTGAAAAATGGCCAAAAAAATCATAAACTCTGGCAGGGTATGTAAACTTATGAGCACAACTAATATATATATATATATATATACACACACACACACAGTATCTGACAAAAGTGAGTTCACACCCTCACGTTTTTGTAAATATTTTATTATATCTTTTCATGTGACAACACTGAAGAAATGACACTTTGCTACAATGTAAAGTAGTGAGTGTACAGCTTGTATAACAGTGTAAATTTGCTGTCCCCTCAAAATAACTCAGCACACAGCCATTAATGTTTAAACCGCTGGCAACAAAAGTGAGTACACTCCTAAGTGAAAATGTCCAAATTAGGCCCAATTAGCCATTTTCCCTCCCCGGTGTCATGTGACTTGTGTTAAAAGTTCTCAGGTGTGAATGGGGAGCAGGTGTGTTAATTAGATGTTATCGCTCATACTGGTCACTGGAAGTTCAACATGGCGCCTCATAACAAAGAACTCTGAGGATCTGAAAAAAAAAAAGAATTGTTGCTCTACATAAAGATGGCCTAGGCTATAAGAAGATTGCCAAGACCCTGAAACTGAGCTTCAGCATGGTGGCCAAGACCATACAGCGATTTAACAGGACAGGTTCCACTCAGAACAGGCCTCGCTATAGTCGACCAAAGAAGTTTAGTGCACATGCTCAGCGTCATATCCAGATGTTGTCTTTGGGAAATAGACATATGAGTGCTGCCAGCATTGCTGCAGAGGTTGAAGGGGTGGGGGGTCAGCCTGTCAGTGCTCAGACCATACGCCGCACACTGCATCAAATTGGTCTGCATGGCTGTGATCCCAGAAGGAAGCCTCTTCTAAAAGATGATACACAAGAAAGCCAGCAAACAGTTTGCTGAAGACAAGCAGACTAAGGACATGGATTACTGGAACCATGTCCTGTGCTCTGATGAGACCAAGATAAACGTATTTGGTTCAGATGGTGTCACGCGTGTGTGGTGGCAACCAGGTGAGGAGTACAAAGACAAGTATGTCTTGCTTACAGTCAAGCATGGTGGTGGGAGTGTCATGGTCTGGGGCTGCATGAGTGCTGCTGGCACTGGGGAGCTACAGTTCATTAAGGGAACCATAAATGGCACCATGTACGGTGACATACTGAAGCAGAGCATGATCCTCTCCCTTCGGAAACTGGGCCGCAGGGCAGTATTCCAACATAACCCCAAACACACCTCCAAGTCGACCACTGCCTTGCTAAAAAAGCTGAGGGTAAAGGTGGACTGGCCAAGCATGTCTCCAGACCTAAACCCTATTGAGTATCTGTGGGGCATCCTCAAATGGAAGGTGGAAGTGCGCAAGGTCTTGAACAGCCATAAGTTTTGTGATGTCGTCATGGAGGAGTGGAAGAGGACTCCAGTGGCAACCTGTGAAGCTCTGGTGAACTCCATGCCCAAGAGGGTTAAGGCAGTGCTGGAAAATAATGGTGGCCACACAAAATATTGACACTTTGGGCCCAATTTGGACATTTTGACTTAGGGGTGTACTCACTTTTGTTGCCAGAGGTTTAGACATTAATGGCTGTGTGTTGAGTTATTTTGAGGGGACAGAAAATGTACACTGTTATACAAGCTGTGCCCTCACTACTTTACATTGTAGCAAAGTGTCATTTCTTCAGTGTTGTCACATGAAAAGATATAACAAAATATTTACAAAAATGTGAGGGGTGTACTCACTTTTGTGAGATACTGTAAATTTTATATTATATATATATATATATATATATATATACACACACACATACACACACACACACACACACGTGATCCCACACTTCCGGGTAGGGAGCGCGCATGCGGGTCCCGGCAGCTCGCTTCCGCAATCATTACAGACAGCGGAAGCCGATCAGTGGGTGCACAGTGCATGGTGTCTTCCAGCACCTGCCGATCAGCAGAGAAACAGAACCACAATCTGCCTATGTAAACAAGGCAGTTTGCTGATCTGACAGGAAGGAAGGGATGGAATTTGTGCTTTTCACTAGTATGGAATTCTGTCTCCTCCCCCAGGCACCTCACACAGTACAGTAAAATACTGGCTAGGCACACCGTTAACCCTTTGAGCGTCCCTGATGTTAACCCCTTCCCAGTGATCAGTGCTTTTTTTTAGCACTGATCACTGGAACAAGTAAGCAAGTCAGAGAGTGCTAATTTACCTGGCTGCATGCTGGCTGGGTCAGAGACTAAGAAAGCACTTAAACCAGCAGGTCAGAAAGACTGCCAGGAAAAGAGCATTTTCAGGAGTTCAAGGAGTTCAGTGATGGCATTCTACTTTCATCTCACATGTCAGAATTCCTTTAACTGAGGGTCTGAACTTCACTGGCCGAAGGCCTATTCTGGGTCAAAAACAAGTTGGCAATGGCAACTATTTTTATCAATCTTAAAAGTTTTCCTTTAAATGGACATGTATTAGGAGCCACTTATAGGTTTGCTGCAAAACTCATTGATGAACTGTATTTATGCTGGTAAACTACCACTACTGTATATTTAAATATACATGGAGCTTCAACTAATATTTTTTCTACATACAGAGGTTTCAGAAGTATTTTGAACTACAAGATAAAATTGTGACCATGTGGATGGTAATTTCCTGAATACAGCAGACTTCCTGCTATTATTCTTATTAAACGACTTGATAACATAACTGCATGCACACTGCTACATGGTCAATGGTACAATATCAGAAACAACATATGTTCTGATGAGGTATGGGAAATAGTATATACGTCTGAAAAACTAATCAGGAAACAAATCACACAAGAGCAGCTATTTCATAGTCTGCATCGGCTCCATGTTCTGCATATTTTAAAAATGTACATATAATGAGAGCTATATATTATCAGACCTACTTTTCAAGCACATTTCCACAGTGTAATATTGTACAAAGATTGCTCAGGAATTTCCGTACCATTATAATACTGTGATTACAGCATTTATGTTGATGAATTTTTTCCAAGCTTCCTTTTTGTCTGAACAAAGTTTGTTAATTGAATTGTAAGTGCACTTTCCTGCTTAAAGGAGTTGTAAAGACAGAAGGTTTTTTATCTTAATTAATTCTGTGCATTAAGATAAAAACCTTCTGTGTGTAGCAGCCTCCCCAGCACCCCTTAATACTTATCTGAGCCCATTCTCTCTGCAGTGATGTCCTCCAGTGTGTTAGCTGTCCCAGACACTTCTCCGGATTGGCTGAGACACAGCAGCGGTGCCATTGGTTACCGTGGCTGTCAATAAAACAATCAGGGGCCAGTGCTCGGTATCTGAGTGGATACAATGAGCTCTGACTCAGTTTGGGTGCCCCCTGTAGCAAGCTGCTGGCTGAGGGGGCACTCACCAGAGGGAGGGGCCAGGAGAGAAGAAGAGGTACCCGAGAAGAGGAGGATCCGGGCTGCTCTGTGCAAAACCAACTGCACAGAGGAGGCAAGTATAACAAGTTTGTTATTTAAAGGAAAACGAGCCTTTACAATCACTTTAAAGCAACCCTGTCATGGTTGGCCATGAATGGTAAAGCAGCACCTGGCGGCAGCACCCTTAGAGTGAAGCAGATGATGCTGTATAGTGAAAAACAGGGACAGGACAGAGGGGCGCCAAACTAAGTGCAGCATTAAAATAAACACTTATAATAGTTACAAAACAATTCACAGATCAGATGACTACCAGGCTGTCCGGTGTTCGTAGGAGCCGTGTACACGTTCCTGCTGCCCGGGGACCCAGCCAGTGTACATGGCTGCTACAAACACTAGACCGCCTGGAGAGACTGTGGGGCTGATGACCCTTTATCCACTGTGCCTATATTACTCATCTGAACTGGGCCAATTGTCTTTTAACTATTAAAGTGTTTATTTCAATGCTGCATGTAGTCTGGCATCCCTCTGTACTGGTTCTTCAGTATTCATCTCTTATGGGAGCGTTGGACACCTGTGTGCCCCACCAAATGTTGTGGCTCCTTCCTCTGACACTTATGTCACTATAGGACACAGCAGTGATGTTTGGAGGATGGAACCACAGTGTGCTGCAAGCGGCACAGTCAGCCAACATTCCTGAAAGGGTAGATTACAGAAAAGTCTTGTGCAATCTGCCGTGCTGGAATGGGGGGAAAGCAGGAAACACAACCCACTAAGGGCAATTATAATAGATCTTGTAAGAACTGTGTAATTCTTTTTTCTTTCCCTGACAGGTAGTTTAACCACTTGCCGACCGCTGGCGACAAAGTGGTTGGATATCACAAACCGCCGTCATATGACGCCGGCTGCGAGATCCCTCACTGTGAGCACGCGTGCGCCACTGGAGGCGCGCTCACTGTGTTTCGGGGGGCCAGGGAGCGGGTAGGGCGGACTCGATCTTCGTTGGCTACCTGCGATGGCCCCCCCGCAGTGAAAGAACGGAGGTCCGTGTAGGTAAACACGGACCTCCATTCTGACAGAGGGGGAAGGGCGGTGATCACAGGCTTCCTGTATATGGAAGCCGTGATCACTCCCCTCCCCCTGCCAGCCCAGCCCACACACAGTTAGAACACACCCAGGGAGCACAGTTAACCCTTAGAGTGCCCCCTGCAGGTTAACCCCTTCACTGCCAATGGCATTTACACAGTAATCTGTGCATTTTTATAGCACTGATCGCTGTATAAATGCCAATGGTCCCAAAAATAGTCCGACATGTCCGCTGCAATATCGCAGTACCGCTAAAAATCACAGATCGCCACCATTACTAGTAAAAAATAAAAATAAAAACCCCAGAAATTAATTCTCATCATCCGTAAATGCGGCAACTTTTGCGCAAACTAATCAATAAATGCCGATTGCAATTTTTTTTACCAAAAATATGAGGAAGAATATAAATCGGCCAAAACCGATGAAAAAAATGTTATTTTTATATCTTTTTGGGGATTTGTATTTTAGCAAAAAGTAAGAAATTTGTTTTTTTTTTTTTTTTGTTTTTTTTTGCACAATTGTCGCTCTTCTTTTGTTTATAGCAGTGATCAGAAATGACGCAAAGGGGATCAAATACCACCAAAAGAAAGCTCTATTTGTGGGAAAAAAGGACACAAATTTAGTTTGGGTACAACGTCGCACGACCGCGCAATTGTCAGTTAAAGTGACACAGTGCCGAATCACAAAAAGTGCTCTAGTCCTAAAATGTGAAATCCTTCCGGAGCTGAAGTGGTTAAAAAAAAAAAAAAAAAGTTTGAGATATTTTATCATGCTGAGGGAAAAAATAATTTTGTCAAGATGGAAAATGTCAAGAATAAAAAACAATAGAAAAAAAAAATCTGGCCATACACCAGCAGATTTAGACTGCCAGATGGCTGTTTTGTTAGGTTTGGTCATACAGATGCATTATACGGATTCCTTGCAAAATATCTAAACTATAGGGACAGCACAGGAATAGACTTTACTGTAACAACATACATGAAAGATGGCATCCATTTAAGAACACTTTTATCATGCCTATCATTAGATTTAATATACATCATTTCTAGCAAAACTTTGGTTTTGCTTAGCATTAAAATGCGTTCAGCAGTGAATGAGGCCGGGTTCACACTTGTATGACTCGACAATAATACGACTTTCATCTTACTTTGCCCTGCGACATATGTCCTAGATCCATCCAACTTCAGTGAACAGGATACTACTTTGATCTGACTTTGATCCGACTTGTCCTTTGACCGATCAAAGCAATCCTGGTGTGACATAAATTCCTTTTCCTGCTGCAAGCATGCTATTCTGCATACACAGACCGATTTTACAGTTGTGGGTTTAGTAACACTTGAAGTTACAAGCTGATTGGATACCATGTACAGCTGCACCAGATTTTCCACTTTCTAGGTTTAGTAAATCAACCCCAGTATTTTAAATTATATAAACAGGTTATATTGGATGAAAAGTAACAGCTTACCTTTTGATTCAATTACATTGTTGTCTCCAATCTTCATTGCATGAGAATCTGGATGTTGCTATTAAGGTCTATTTAGGTGTATTGTGCATTGACATGCTATTTAGAAAATCAGTAAAGGAATAATCTCTATCTAATATGAGTAAAACAGCTGTAGGGGCTGGTTCACACAGGGGCGACTTGCGATCCGACTTGTGTCGCCCCAAGTTGCTTGACATAAGAAATCCCATTGAAGTGAATGGGAGCCATCTTTTAAATCATATAACTTATTTTATTATGCAATTCACATAAACATCATACCTTCATACCCATTCAACCCCCCCCCCCTCCGCCACAAAACAAAGAAGGGAGAAAAAAAAAAAAAACACAACAGCCGTCTTAACTTAAGTCGCTAAGACTTCAGAAAAGGTTCCTGTACTACTTCAAGGTGACTTCCATCCAACTTGTGCCCATAGAATTCAATGGAAGTCGCCTCCAAGTTGGATCCCCCATCTATATTGAAGCAACTTTACAGTTCAAAAGAAAATAATTTTTCCCTCCCTTCCCTGATTGGCCACAGGCAAAGCCTCCTAGCGTGAAGTCGCATTGTAAGTTGCGATGAAATCGCATTGAAGTCGCCTTTAAAATTGCCTAGCAAAGTCGCACTGAAGTCGGATCGGATCACCCTTGTGTGAATGGGCCCTAAGAGAAGATCTTTACCAACAAGCCACAAGAATCATACCATTGTGCTCAAAGAAACAAATGTTGAAGTAGAACTTCATGAAGAGATTTTTTAGTAGCTAGTACAAATACCTTACTCTATTTTTAGATCTACAGGGTGGGCCATTTATATGGATACACCTTAATAAAATGGGAATGGTTGGTGATATTAACTTCCTGTTTGTGGCACATTAGTATATGTGAGGGGGGAAACTTTTCAAGATGGGTGGTGACCATGGCGGCCATTTTGAAGTCAGCTATTTTGAAACCATTTTTTGTTTTTTTCAATAGGAAGAGGGTCATGTGACACATAAAACTTATTGGGAATTTCACAAGAAAAACAGTGGTATGCTTGGTTTTAACATAACTTTATTCTTTCACATTATGGGTGTCAGGTCCGAGCATTCCTAGATGAACAGTTTCCTGGAAAGTAGATTGGTCGTCGTGGGCCAGTTGAATGGCCCCCAAGGTCTCCCGATCTGATCCCCTTAGACTTTTATCTTTGGGGTCATCTGAAGGCAATTGTCTATGCTGTGAAGATACGGAGCCTGGACTGTGGGTATTACACTTTCTTATTTCAATACAATTTTGGTTCGTATGGTGACAAAAAGAACACTTTAAGGGTTATTCAAAATACACAGTGTACTGGGAGAAGGATAACTTTTTTTGTTTTTTACCAAAGTTTTATCGACTGAAGTTTTACCGGCGGTACCAGTGGTGGGTAGAACTTTTCAAAGGGGGGAGTGTATATGATTACACGGTGTTTGTCCTTCAATTATAGTGGTTGGTAAGGGTAAAATAATTCCACATAGGTATATTTACCGGGTGGGACATCTAGATTTTTATCTCATTCCATAAACAT
>BLSH010048066.1:986858-1005371 GCA_018402905.1 Glandirana rugosa | reverse complement strand
TGTTTCCCTCTTTATGCACTGAAGCTGGCACGTTCCCTGAGTTTTTCCAGCAAGATGGTGCACCACCACATTATGGGTGTCAGTTCCGAGCATTCCTAGATGAACAGTTTCCTGGAAAGTGGATTGGTCGTCGTGGGCCAGTGGAATGGCCCCCAAGGTCTCCCGATCTGATCCCCTTAGACTTTTATCTTTGGGGTCATCTGAAGGCAATTGTCTATGCTGTGAAGATACGAGATGTGCAGCACCTGAAACTAGGGATACTGGAAGCTTGTGCTAACATTTCTCCTGTGGTGTTGCTATCAGTGTGTGAAGAGTGGGAGAAGAGGGCTGCATTGACAATCCAACACAATGGGCAGCACATTGAACACATTTTATAAGTGGTCAGAAACTTGTAAATAACTCATGAAAGAATAAAGTTACGTTAAAACCAAGCACACCATTGTTTTTCTTGTGAAATTCCCAATAAGTTTGATGTGTCACATGACCCACTTCCTATTGAAAAAACAAAAGTTGGATTCAAAATGGCCGACTTCAAAATGGCCGCCATGGTCACAACCCATCTTGAAAAGTTTCCCCCCTCACATATACTAATGTGCCACAAACAGGAAGTTAAGATCACCAACCATTCCCATTTTATTAAGGTGTATCCATATAAATGGTCCACCCTGTACAGTGGAGAAAAGTAGGTTTTGCTGTCTAGCAAGGGTGCCAGGATCACAAAGGCTAAAAAAGTACACATTTCTGACAGGCAAGGCAGTTCAGTACCTATCTATCCATTATGACAATAGTTCCACTTAAAAAAAAAAACTCCTAGTAACATTTGTTAGTTATTTCTTAATTAATAGTGGTGTAAGTAAAGCAGGGATAAGGAAAAAAGGAGGATGTGATCCAGCCACCACCACAATGACAAACCTCCATCCCTATTATACATATAAAAAAAGGAGAAAAGAGAAAGTAGGACTTTAAATGAGGGATGTTAATGCAGACAGATATTGCATGGAATATATATATGTTAAATTTTATTGAACAAATACAGGTACATGTGAACATTCCATAGTCTGGAGATGCATAATGCATTATTAGCTAGTAATATACCATATGCAAAAAAGCTGCCATGTACATATACACATTGACCATACACATAACATTCGACTTAATAAAATTCAAATGCATAAAATTGTATACACAGGCCAAAAAATTGCAAGATAATAAGCCGATCTAGTCAGGGCACCCTAGAAAAACTCTACGCGTTTCATGGCTCTCTGTCATTCGTCAGGAGTTAGGTGCGAGTGTATAGCTATAAATATAAAATATATGAGCACCCTTCTCCCTCCCCAGTCATACACATTGTACTTTGTTTTTACCAGCTCATGTTTCATTCACATCCTTACACGCTTTTTTGTATTTTTTCACAATTCATTTAGAATATCACGATTCACATACTCTCTTCACATGGGACGTGTGTCATGTCGACCCGGCCTGCCTTTGGGCTCCTTCTGTTTTGGTTGGGATACCCCACCTCAGCCCCGGGGCAGACTAATTGTCTGACGCTCCCCATCCATTGATATCAGCTGGGCACTGTACAGCCGACTTGTGAGTACAGATCCTTTGTTCCCTTACAGCTTTTTCTCCCTTTAAGAGGGTAGCAGTCAATTAACTTGTATCTTTTATATTTATAGTTATACACTCGCACCGAACTCCTGACGAATGGCAGAGAGCTATGAAACGCGTAGAGTTTTTAGGGTGCCCTGACCAGATCGGCTTATTATCTTGCAATTTTTTTGGCCTGTGTATACAATTTTATGTATTTGAATTTTATCAAGTTGAATCGTATCTCCAGACTATGGAATGTTCAAATGTACCTGTATTTGTTCAATAAAATATACATATATATTCCATGCAATATCTGTCTGCATTAGCATCCCTCATTTAAAGTCCCACTTTCTCTTTTCTCCAGATGACCTCCAGAACCAGCCTGTAAATTCGGCTCAGACGCCTACAGCCACCTCCCCTCAAGCTCTATGGACTGGTACCTGGAGAAAACGGTACTGCGGCCGCAACCGCCGCACCGGCCGGAAATAGAGTCCCTGGCTTCAGCCTAAACGCCCACGGCCAGTGCGGTCGCTGCACAGAAATGCTCAGCATCGGCCAATATGTCTGGCCATGGGGACCCAGATGGAGGTAGGACTGGCCCCACAAGCCACCCCCTAGAACATAGGGGATAGTGACACAGACCGCATTGTTCACCTCACTCCTACCATAGAGGCCTCTGTACAAAAAGCCATCCAAGCCACACATACAAAGAGAGCTAAAAGAACTTGCAGGCAGGCCCAATGAAGCAGAGCACCGTATATCAAATCTAGAGGACGAACTTTATCAAATGCAGGGGACATGAGAGCAGTGCCAAGAAAAAACGAATCAATTTATTTTGCAAAAGCTCGAAGACCTGGAAAACCAGTCAAGACGGAACAATTTACGTTTTGTGGGAATTCCGGAATCGCTCCAAACCCGAAATCTCTCCGACTTCTGCTCCAGGCGCATCCCTGAGGCCTTCGGCCTCCCAGTCCCCGCGATGGTGGAAAGGGCCCACTGTCTAGGACTGCACAATGCGGAACGCTCCACTCCTCGCCCCATCATAGCGAGGTACCTAAACTCTGCAGACAAAACAAATATCCTGCAAAAATTCCATCACTCAAGATCCCTGCAAATTGATGGAATTAAAATTCTTATTGTTGCCGACTACTCCATAGAGGTATCTAAGAAGAGAAAGGTGTTCCAGAGCATTTGCATGCAGTTATTTCAACGCCAAAACTAAGATGCTGGGTGTAAAATATTCAGCCAAACAGCGGTTGCATCCAATAAGATGCATCCGCTGTTCAGGTACTCTGAAAGTTGCTGCTGCCAGGTATCAGAATGCAATAAGCTTAGCAGAGGGATTCAGAGGTATTTATATTTTTTTATTCAACCTCCAAGGCTGAAAAAAAAAAAAAAAAAAAAATCCTATAGTGTAAGGCAGCCTTTCTCAATTTCCAATCCCCAGCTGAACTTTACATCGATATGAAAGCTCAGGAAAGCACTAAAATTTATAGTCAGCAGGGAAGGGAAGGTGTCCTCCTGAGTGTGTGCTGTGCTCTCTGCTTCCCCTCACAGTGCAGTACTTGGCTGTATTTGTGAAGCTACTGTACTGCAATTTTTTAAAAGGTTGTATATATATGTGTTTTTATATGTGTGTGCTTGTATGTTTGTATATGTGTGTGCGTTTTATGTGTATATGTATGTATGTTACTTTTAATCCTGACACCTATTCCTGTACAATAGGAACTGATTTTTTAGGGCTTGTTCGTTATAGCAACAAGAACTGCCACTCCCCTCAAAAGCGATCCATGCTCAGATCAAGGCATTTAACAGGCGGTGAAGAGGCAATATGTCACCTCCTCACTGCCTGTTTTAGCCCCTAAATCCAGCATCACCACAACAGCATGCAACACACACAGCTTCCTGGCATTTACCTGGGGGTATACTTCCAGCTGCTGCCACAGCATGTGTACATCCCCAGTTGCTGCCTCCAAAGCTAAAAGGGGGAGCAGTTGGCGTTGGTAAAAACAGCTCAACCACAAGGTTTTACTGTTCCTCCCCAACCTCACATGTGACCAAGGCCATGATTCACATTTGTGCTCCATGTAGGGCAGCTTATTAATTTCAATGGGCTGCTCTACCACCAGAAATCCAGAGAAGGAAGTATCAGACCCCTTTTTTAAATTGTGCTGCACCATAAACACCCCACGTTTGCCAATGTATGGGATACCATTAACAATTAATGGCACCCTTGAGCATCTACTAAAGAGCAGCACAGTTGTCTGTGTGTCAGGAACCTGCACATTTTTTTTCTGTGTTCCTAGACACACTGTAATGTGAACCAAGACCTAGGTTGGGGTATCTCTAGACCGAAAATAATTTTCAAGGGTGCCTAAAGGTTGAGAAACACTGGTATAAGGCCAGCTCTATTAGTAAGAGGGGATCTTCAGTCCCCCCCCCAAAAAAAAATTAAAAGTCTGCAGCTACAAATACTATAGCTGCTGACTTAATAAAAGGACACTTACCTGTCCATGGATCCAGAGCTGTCCTCACTCAGGCTGGGTCTTCGGGTCCCCGGCAGATTTACTTGGGCTTCCCGCTGCACTTTATGTGAAAGGTCCTGCAGCCTTCTGGGACCTGTGACATGTCTCAGAAGGCTGCAGGCATAGAGGGGGTATGGACGAACTTTCACTCGCATCACCTAGGCTTTTGGGTGAAGTTCCGCTTTAAGAATAGAGAGAGTAAAGCTAATCACACACAATTTAACTGATATTTGCTTGATGGATACAGCATCCAACTTCGAACACATTGTTGGTACCGATGACCATGGGTTTTGGCTCCACATCTTCTGAGTCAGGTGCAATATTTTCAGGATAACTGTTAGGAAAAAAAAAAAAAAAAAAAATTAGGTTTCGACCCCTTTCACACTTGTGCGAATCCTGTGATTTGGGACTGCAAAGTCTCATGACAATCATTTCCCATTATTTCCAATGAGAGCCATTCATATCTGTATGACTTTCAAGTCGTGCCGACTTCAAAGTAGTCCCTGCATTACTTTGGCCCAACTTTGATGCAACTTGAGGTCCATAGACTTCAATGTTAAACCCTCAAAGTTGCATGCAAATCACACCTGAATAATATAGATGCGATTTCTGTACGACTTTGTAATATGTTTTCATTGAGCCAAAATTGCAACAAAGTCAGACCAAAGTCGTACTGATCCCAAATCGCGTAAAAAAATGCGGTAAAATTGGGTCGCACAAGTGTGAAGGGGCCTTAGGTAAATGCCATCTGGGAAATATGGACCCAACGAGGAAAAATTTGTTATTTAATTTATCACAGGAGATGGCATGATAGGGGAATTTATCAATACTGGAGCAGCCAGAAACTAGAGCAGCTGTGCATGGTAGCTTCTATTTTCAGCTTGTTAAGCAAAGATTTAAAAATGAAAGATTAAATCGGACTGGCTGTCATGCACAGCTGCTCCAGTTTTAGAATTAAACACAGAAAGAACACACAAATGCCCATCACAGAATCAATCCTTCAGCTCCAAAACAACCAGCTGACAGCCTAAGGCAGGCCATACACGGTGCAAATTTCTTTGGTTGCAGGAAAGAAATTTGCACGATTCCCCATTAACACAGGCAGTGCTGACAGGGGAATCCCTCCTGCTGAGCAATTGTCTGCTCCCTAGAGCGGGGAAAGCTGTCCCCATCGGGAAAAGACAGTGATTATCACTAGCGGCTGTAGCAGCGGCTAGTTATAATCAAGAGAGAAACCGGCAGGCTGGTTGTAACCAAGTTGATCGATTAACTTGGTATATTCAGAGCGCATGCCCTGGTGACATCGCTGGCTGCAATTAAAGTTTGCACGTTTAGGAGATATTTACTGTACCTCTAGGTAAGCCTTTATTATAGGCTTACCTATAGGTAAAAATCATACATGGGAGTTTACAAAAATTTCAGGACTGAGGTCACCATGCAATTGTTACTAGACAGCCACAAATTGAACATCTTTCGGATTCTCTTGTACTTGGTATTTTCTGTGACATGCTTCCAACTTGCTATAATTATTTCAATCACTTGTTCTGATAAACGTTGTACCTGTGAATGTTTCTATTTAAGCACTGGGCTGTCAACCTTGGGGTGCATTACTGTCCCTTGATGAATTAAGTATTTTACATTGAGCAGAATTGAGGGGATTCTCACTTAATCAATGGAGATTTCCACCTGTGCCCTTAGTGGCCAATAAGGGGCAATTTATATTAACCTGACTCTATTGTTCCAGATCTTCTGGATTACTTTGGGCAGTAGAGGGAGAAGGAGGAAGGTATAATATGCTGGAGTGTTCACAGTCAAAAAAAAATTGGTCAAGCCCTTTGCAGCCATTTTTCTCTTGTAGAGAATAGCAATTTTTCAGTTGGGCGTTTGAACATAGACCTGTTGCATTCCAATGCAATGTATCAAACTTCTCCTTTATTTGTTGGAAAATGTGGTGATTTTGATTCAATTCTGATTGTTTCAACTCTTTCGTGCTTAGGAATTCTGGTAGGAGTGTAATGTATTTTATAGATGAACCACTGCAAATGAGATGCTCTTCTGCAAGAAGCATCATTTGAGGTAATCCGATGCCTCCATGTTTCTTTATGTAAGCTACAGCTGTTAGGGCTTTCCCTACCGCTCCAAGTTCTTTGAAGCTGAAAGATTTTTCTGCTGTTAACTGGTCTAAATGCACCCCCACCTCCAAGAGCTTGCATCTGTCCTAGTTGCTTGGAAGCCATGCTCACCCTAGGGGCAAGTTATTGAAAATTTTTCCACACACCAAACTCCGTTTGAATGATTAAGTACTGGAAATCGGGTGTCCAATGCTTTTGAGATCTGTCCCAGTTTTCAAGAAGAAAATTCTGCAATTGCCTTGACTTGTTCTACTCCTATTGTTCTGTTGGTATTGGAGAGGCCATAAGACCCAGCAATCTCAGCATTGATCTGAAGGTTGATATCAAGGCAGAGATTTAACATCTGTTTAAAAGTTTTTACATTTTTTTGTGCTGGCAGAAAATGTATCCACTGTAAAGCATATATCCTAGCCTAGAACCATTACCCTTTAGGCAGCAACTAGATTTGATATTTCTAAGTTTATGATCCAATCCATCTCATTTAGATAACAAGAGTCTCCTTTAAATCTACCCCAAGTTGAAAATAATAAAACCCCTTTCTTAGGAGGTACTAGGGCCTCTGGGAGAACTTTGGAGAAAATGTGCCGTGCCGATGGCAGACCCACAAAGGAAGCAGTGAATTTGCAGCAAAGATCTTGCAATAAAATCCTAAATTACCAAAAAGAAGAGAATATCACTTCTCTCATGGATCCAATGATTCCTTTGCTATAAATCTGTCAACAAGTGATTGACAGTGACTTATTCCAAGGCCCTGATAAACTGGCATTACAACATTCACATGTTTTGTTTCTGGGCTTTTCAGGGGATTGGTAGGATTTTTATCTGCATAGGCATTGATCTGTAAAACAGCCTCTACGTCATTAAATGTTTGCATCTGGCCAACATGGATTGCCTAGGAATAACTCACTTTCATTGCCAAGGTAAAAGAACTGTGCCGGGCCGTGAATACCACCAGCAAATGGATAAGAAAAATAAAAACGCCTTAAAATACATATTTTTTCGCTTATCCTAAAACCACTGGTGGGGGTTGGTGGGTTGTGGAAGTTTGTCATTAAAACCATAATTTCCTGCACTGCCGTTCTCCATATCCCACCTATCTTTGGCACTCAGGTCCACTGTCTTGGATAGTTGCTTAGACAGGGATGGGCCCCTGCATCTAGCCAAAACACATGATACTACTTGTAAAGTTCTTCCTGCTATGCAAAGTAAACACAAAGAACTGAGGCCGACAGGTAGCTCATGCTTTTTTTTTTTTTTTTGAATATCAGCCTTTTGATCCTTGTTTTAGGTGGGCAGACTCATACTCTCATATGCTGGAAGATGAGTAGAGAAAACACAGTTCAATTAATTGACATTAATTAATTAACATATTTTAAATGAACAGACCAGCTCTTTACGATTTTAAATTGTGAATACATTTCCTAAAAAGTCAACTTACACGTGCCTAAATTACTTTAACTGTATCGGACATACCGTCAGGTCCATAAATATTGGGACATCGACACAATTCGAATCTTTTTGGCTCTATACACCACCACAATGGATTTGAAATGACACGAACAAGATGTGCTTTAACTGCAGACTTTCAGCTTTAATTTGAGGGTATTTACATCCAAATCAGGTGAATGGTGTAGGAATTACAACAGTTTGTATATGTGCCTCCCACTTTTTAAGGGACCAAAAGTAATGGGACAGATTAACAATCATAAATCAAACTTTCACTTTTTAATACTTGGTTGCAAATCCTTTGCAGTCAATTACAGCCTGAAGTCTGGAACGCATAGACATCACCAGACGCTGGGTTTCATCCCTGGTGATGCTCTGCCAGGCCTCTACTGCAACTGTCTTTGGTTCCTGCTTGTTCTTGGGGCATTTTCCCTTCAGTTTTGTCTTCAACAAGTGAAATGCATGCTCAATCAGATTCAGGTCAGGTGATTGACTTGGCCATTGCATACCATTCCACTTCTTTCCTTAAAAACCTATTTGGTTGCTTTCGCAGTATGCTTCGGGTCATTGTCCATCTGCACTGTGAAGCGCTGTCCAATGAGTTCTGAAACATTTGGCTGAATATGAGCAGATAATAGTGCCCGAAACACTTCAGAATTCATCCTGCTGCTTTTGTCAGCAGTCACATCATCAATAAATACAAGAGAACCAGTTCCATTAGCAGCCATACATGCCCACGCCATTACACTACCACCACGCTTCACTGATGAGGTGGTATGCTTTGGATCATGAGCAGTTCCTTTCCTTCTCCATACTCTTCTCTTCCCATCACTCTGGTACGAGTTGATCTTGGTCTCATCTGTCCATGGGATGTTGTTTCAGAACTGTGAAGGCTTTTTTAGATGTTGTTTGGCAAACTCTAATCTGGCCTTCCTGTTTTTGAGGCTCACCAATGGTTTACATCTTGTGGTGAACCCTCTGTATTCACTCTGGTGAAGTCTTTTCTTGATTGACTTTGACACACATACACCTACGTCCTGGAGAGAGTGTTCTTGATCTGGCCAACTGTTGTGAAGTGTGTTTTCTTCACCAGGGAAAGAATTCTTCGGTCATCCACCACAGTTGTTTTCCGTGGTCTTCCAGGTCTTTTGGTGTTGCTGAGCTCACCGGTGCGTTCTCTCTTTTTAAGGATGTTCCAAACAGTTGTTTTGGCCACACCTAATGTTTTTGCTATCTCTCTGATGGGTTTGTTTTGTTTTTTCAGCCTAATGATGGCTTGCTTCACTGATAGTGACAGCTCTTTGGATCTCATATTGAGAGTTGACCACAACAGATTCCAAATGCAAATAGCACACTTGAAATTAACTCTGGACCTTTTATCTGCTCCTTGTAAATGGGATAATGAGGGAATAACACACACCTGGCCATGGAACAGCTGAGCAGCCAATTGTCCCATTACTTTTAGTCCTTTAAAAAGTGGAAGGCACATATACAAACTGCTGTAATTTCTACACCGTTCAACTGACTTGGATGTAAATACCCCCAAATTAAGGCTGGAAGTCTACAATTAAAGCACATGTTTGTTTCATTTCAAATCCATTGTGGTGGTGTATAGAGGCAAAAAGATTACAATTGTGTCAATGTCCCAATATTTATGGACCTGACTGTATGTTAAATCCTCTCCTGAATTTCTCAATTATACATTCCATGTAAAGTGGACTATGGCCTACTGTCACACTGACAATTCTGCTGCAGCTGACACAACAGCAGCAGAATTACCAAGTAGAATATCCTATGTACTTATAAAACACTGATGCAGCTGCTGCTGGCAAGTCTCACTTGCTAGTGAGGGGACATTAAGGGAGTGATAACTTGCTGGCTAGTGAGGGAACAATTCCATAGATACAGGTCTCCTAGCAGTTCCGATGCTGCCAAGTTGTTGCCAGTGACTTGACCCTTTGGGGTTAATTTACTAAAACTGGAGAGTGCAACATCTGGTGGAGCTCTGCATACAAAACAGTCAGCTTCTAGTTTTTTTTTCAACCTGCACAGCTCAACCAGATTTTAGTAAATCAACCCCGTCTCAAACTCAAAACCTGATCGAGAGATCTACAATCAGTCCAATTCCCAAAAAGCTCTTTTAATTCAGTGTTAAACAGGTTAAGGAAGGGATGAAACATTTGTCAGGTTGTGATTGCCGTTAGGCTGGGTTCACATATCTGAGTGGCTTTGGTGCGAATTGGCACAGGGGTCCTTTGTATCTTTTGGTCCATTTCAGGAAATCCGGGCTGAAATCAGAACTGAAATGGTAACCGGGGTGCACCGGACCCCTGCTGTGAGCCGCATGCTTTCTCCAGTGTGAACCCAGCCTTAATGTCCTGGTTGGGTTTTCTGTTTATGGTCAGTCTCAGACCTAATGACATAATAGAAAGTAATAGGAAATCTCCCCAGTGGGGACACGAACCGCTTAGAAAGCCTGTCGTTAAGGCTTCCCACATTGAGATATTGGAATTTTGGGATATTTCACAAAAAACATTTATTACCATCCTATTATATGTAACACACACAAGACAGGAGGTAAGGATAAAACTCCCTAATGGGGCACCAATAAAACCCTTCTTTAGCTGCCTAGAATTAGGCTTTAGGGCTGGTTCACACCACAAAAGCACTCCAGCTTAGTTCCGGATGCATTTCTGCATTCACTTTTTTAACGCGTTCTGGTGCGTTTTTGATGCATTTCTGATGCATTCCAGATGCTTTTTTTTTTTCTTCTTTTTTTCTGTACTGGGGTCCGGTGAGTTTTTTATATGTTCCAGTGCATTTTACTGCATTCTAGACAGTCCAGTGCTGTAAAAATGCAGCAGGTTATACTTTTTTTTTCTCTGGAAATCCCAGGAACTGCCTGCACTGATGTAAACTATGCCATTGGAAACCATATAACCTACTTTCCATGCCTTTTTGATGCAGGAACAACTCACTGGATTGCATGTGGTGTGAACTGGCTCTTAAAGTTATTCCTCAAAACACTGCAAAATTACGATTGTGCGAAATATGGTGTATTACATCAGGCAATGAGGATCTACAGAAGAGCTCAGCAGGGGAAAGTCATATACTGTCTACTAATATTTAGATTGTTTCCAAACCAAAGCAGATCTTAGAGCTATGGGACGTTCACCATCAACATCTTAGCATGTGCTGTATGGTCATAAATGCTATCCACACTAACTTTACAGTATCACAATCTCAGGCCTTTCTGGCAAAGCTTTAGCATTCAACACACCCTGGAAATCTGTTGGATGTGGAAGTTCCTTCGGCCAGAGGGAGGGAAGATCAGTCACCTCCTAGTAAACTGATATAGATTATAACTCTTCTTGTGCAATGTGGCTTTCATTTTTTTTTTATTTGGGTGACTGAAGCACTTTAACAATTACTTCCTTCTATACAAACATGATATAAATGCCATCTTTCGTGCTATATACTTTACCCATTTCGTATAAAAGCCTGTTCTTCTATTAGATTGCCTTCACCAATAATAATTGGTCCTGCTTCAGCATATATCCGTGCTTTGGGATGAACCACAGTTCTTGGACCTGTATGAGAGGCAAGGCGACAAGGATAACATAATATCAGATATATACACACTCTCCAGTCACTTTATTAGGTACACCTGTTCAATTGCTTGGTAACACAGATTGCTAATCAGTCAATCACATGGTAACAACTCAATGCATGTTTGTTGGTGCCTGGCGGACTAGTCTGAGTATTTCAAAAACTGCTGATCTACTGGGATTTTCACGCACAACCCTCGCTAGGGTTTACAGAGAATGGTCAGAGAAAGAGAAAATATCCAGTGAGCGAAGGAAAATGCCTTGTTGATGTCAGAGAATGGGCAGACTGGTTTGAGATGATAGAAAGGCAATAGTAACTCATATAACCACTCGTTACAACCATATCTGAACACACAACACGTTCAGGCTGGTGGTGGTGGTGTAATGGTGTGGGGGATATTTTCTTGGCACACTTTGAGCCCCTTAGTACCAACTGAGCATTGTTTAAACGCCACGGCCTACCTGAGTATTGTTGCTGACCATTGTCCATCCCTTTATGACTACAGTGTACCCAACTTCTGATGGCTCCTTCCAGCAAGATAATGCACCATGTCACAAAGCTCAAATCGTTTCACCACTGGTCTCTGAAACATGACAATGAGGTCACTGTACTCCAATAGCCTCCACAGTCATCAGATCTCCATCCAATAGAGCACCTTTGGAGTGTGATGAAATGGCAGATTTATATCATGGATGTGCAGCCGACAAATTTGCAGCAACTGCGTGATGCTATCATATCAATATGGACCAAAATCTCTGAGGAATGTTTCCAACACCTTGTTGAATTTATGGCACTAAGAATTAAGCCAGTACTAGCAAGGTGTACCTAATAAAGTGGCCGGTGAGTATAATATACATATGTCACCTCCTTACCACCTGTTTTAACTCTGAAAATACCAACCCACTACACCGTGTGCATTGCATTCAATTGCAGGGCAGCTGTGGTGCAGACCCTTTCACTCATCATGGATCTTGCCCTGCAGTTTAATTTGATTTTCACGCTCACTAAACATGTACAACTCTGAGCAACTGCATGTCCTTAATCTGTTGGGAGGTCTGGGATGGTAAAACTCAGCTGCCCACTTTTACTGCCTTCCCCCATGAAAACAAGCTGTTACAATAAGCTTCTTTTATTTAATTTAATTTTTGAAGTGTTAAATATACCTGTGAAGGATTTTTGTTATATCTGTACAATAAATTAAAAAAAAAAATGTAGATCCTGCAAGAAATCCAGTAAGCCTGTAATATTCTGTGAGCTGCCCCTGCCACACAGAGTTTGTAAAGCTGTATTACAGGTATGGATATTTTTGCATAGTTACATAGGTCCAGCTTAGAGCAATGCAAGTATGTATATTCCATGCCTGTCAGACCGCTACCAAGCGTCTGGTCTGCAGTAACCACAGGAGGTTGCTCATTTGGGATGAACACCATTGCATCCAAAGAGTTCACTGATTGGATGAGGAGAAGCAGGGCGATGACATCACAATCTCTACCTCATTCAGTCACAGTATGCATTGCGTTCATTGAAAAAATTGCAAGGCATTCTCTGAATGACAAATGTGACCCCATATCCATGACGCAGCAAGGCAGCCATGGGACCTGGAAAACAGCAGCAATCACTGTAGTGGCAGCACCTAGTACAGGGATTTGCCATTTCCAAAGGGATCCCTTATAGAAGACCCACATTCTGTGTATTTATCCCTGAATGCATAGGGACCTAAATGTGGGTATCACTCGGTATAGTATTCAACCCCATCCAGCCACAGACTTTGACAGGATGCAGGCAGCAGGGCTGAATGATGCACCTGTCCGTACTGGGCACACTACTGCTAGACGGCACCCTGTGCAAGTGGGCTAGGGCCCTGTTCACACCAGAGTGTACTGGAATCACAGGCAGAATCGAGCTATTACAGAATCAGAAAAAAATTTTCGGACGCGTTTGCGGTGCCATTATCTTTTAAAGTGGTAGTAAACCCATCCATTTAACAGTGTAAAATAACCAGTTACACTTACCGGTAATGGTGTTTCTGGGAAGTCTTCAAGGATGGCACACCTGAGAGATGACTGGTCCCACATGACATTAAACACAATCAAGAAAGAGTTCAAAAGCCCCCGTCCCTCCCATGCTCCTCAGTTTTGTGCAAAAGTATTGACCCACACCAGTGCATGAGAGTTGACAAATAGAGTTTCATATAACATAGATAATCCTACCACAAGATCGGGTGGGAAGTAGGCCTGCCGTCCTGGAAGACTTCCCAGAAAAACCGTTACCGGTAAGTGTAACTGGTTATTTTCTCAAGTAGTCTTCCAGGACGGCACACCTGAGAGAGAAGCAAGAAGCTCAGGCCTACCTTAGGGCAGGACGACAGCCTGTAGGACTTTCCTACCATAGGCTAGGTCCTGAGGGGACAGAAGTTCAACCCTGTAATGCTTCAGGAAGGTGTTCCGGCTTGCCCACGTTGCTGCTCTGCAGATCTGGTCTACCGATGCTCCGGCCTTTTCTGCCCAGGAAGTCGCCAGAGACCTCGTAGAGTGAGCTTTTAGACTGGGGTAACTGCTTTCCCTGTCTGCTCATATGCTATGGTAATGGTTTGTCTAATCCATCTAGCAATGGTTGTTTTAGAGGCCTGCTCTCCCTTCCTTTGACCACTAAAACCTACTAATAGGTGATTTGATTTACGGAACTCTTTTACCCTCTCTAAATAAATCAAAAGACGCCATCTGACATCCAACAAAAGAAATGATTTTTCACTCTCATTCTGGGGGTTTTCACAGAATGAAGGAAGGAAAATCTCCTGTGTCCTATGAAAACTTGACGGTACCTTGGGATACAGGGGATCTTGCCTGAGAACTACCCTATCCTCAAACAATAAGAAAAAGGGCTCTTTCATTGACAGAGCCTGCAAGTCGCTTACCCTCCTGGCCGACGTAATGGCCAGGAGGAAGGCCACTTTCAAAGAAAGAAGCTTTAAAGAAACTTGAGCCAATGGCTCAAAGGGTGCCCTAGTTAGGGCTTCCAATACCAGGGTCAGGCCCCAGGGGGGAAAACCCTTCATTTTCACTGGGGACATCCTTTCCCTGGCTGACAGGAATCTTTTAATCAGAGGTTCTAAGGCCAACCTCTTATCCAAAAACACGGACAGAGCCGCAACCTGTACCTTGAGGGTCTTGGTTGCCAGCCCCTGATCCACACCATCCTGGAGAAAATCCAGAACAGCGGGGATCTCTTGTTGGGAAGTCCCTCTTGCCTGACACCATCGAGAGAACCCTCCCCAAACCTTGGCGTAGATTCGCCTAGTCACCTGCTTTCTTCTCATTAAGAGAGTTTCAATCACTCTCTCTGAGCAGCCCTTGCAACGCAGGCTTTCCCTTTCAAGAGCCACGCCGTCAGACTGAAGAAATTCGGGTGAACCACTGGGCCCTGAAGGAGGAGATCCTGCTGATCTGTAAGGTGCTGAGGAGGGCTTACTGACCAATTTCTTAGAGTGGGAAACCACGTCCTCTTGGGCCACCAAGGTGCTACCAGAATTAGTCTGCCCCCTGACTGACTCAGTTTGTGTAGCACCCTTGGGATCAGAGCCAAGGGGGGGAAAGGCATAGGCCAGCCTGAAATTCCACTCGTGGGCCAATGCATCTACCCCCTCTGAACCTCTCTCTCTGTACAGGGAAAATAATCTCTTGACTTTCCTGTTGCCTCTTCTGGCAAAGAGGTCGAAGGTTTGACATACCATCAAAAACACCTCGGGGTGTAACTCTCACTCTCCTTGAAGGATCTGCTGCCTGCTGAGGAAGTCTGCCTCTAGGTTGAGCACCCCCCGTATGTGGATGGCTGAAATCGAGGGAATCCTCATCTCTACCCATTCCAGAATTCCCTGCCTTAGGTTCATCAGAGAACTGGACTTTGTACCCCCCTGGCGGTTCAGGAAGGCTACAGTAGTGGAATTGTCCGATAGGACCTGGACCTCTTTTCCCCTGATCCTTTTCTCGAAGGCTTTTAAGGCCTCTCTGACCGCTAGGAGCTCCCTGAAATTGGAGGAAGTGTCCCTCTAACTCTGGTTCCAAGCACCCTGGGCATGAAGTTCCTCTAGATGGGCCCCCCAACCCCAGGCGCTTGCATCGGTCGTGACCCTTACTGGCTGGAGCTGGTTCCACAGAAGGCCCTGACTTAACCTGTCTGGGTTGAGCCACCACCGAAGCGACTCCTTTACCTTCCTTGGGATCAGTACCTTTTGGTCCAAGAATCCTCTTTTCCCGTCCCAGGAGGAGAGAAGGAATCCCTGGAGAGGTCTGGAGTGAAACTGAGCCCAGGGCACCGCAGGAATGCAGGATGTCATCAGTCCTAGTACCCTCATAATGAACCTGTGAGACAACTCTCTGGGTTCTAGAAGAGACTCTACTGCCCCTACCAAGCTCTCCACCTTCGCTTGGGGCAAAATGAGCTTTTGTGCCACAGAGTCTATCAGGAACCCTAGATACATCTTGGTTTTGGAGGGAACCAGTGAGGACTTCTCCCGACTGATCAGCCATCCCAGGGACTTTAGTGTGGTTACTACCCTGTCCAGGTCCACCATCAACTGTACCTGTGACTGGTTGTAGACCAACAGGCCGTCCAGGTACGGGATCAGCACAATTCCCTCTAGATGGAGGAAAGATACCACTTCCGCCAGAACCTTGGTAAAGATTCTAGGGCTGGATGCCAAACCGAAGGGCAAGGCGCTGAACTGTCAGTGCTGGATACCCTCTTTGGTGCAAACTGCAGCAGACTCTGGTGTTCCGTACAAACGGGGACATGAAGGTACGCGTCCTTCAGGTCTATTGTGAGCATGAAGACCTCCTTTAACAGATGCTTTTTGACACTGTAAATATTCTCCATACGGAACTTCTTGTACCGTATGAACTTGTTCAGCCTTCTCAGGTTTATGATAAGGCGAAACTTCCCCGAAGGCTTGGGGACTACAGAAATGTGAGAGTATAACCCCTTCCCGAGTTCTACTGTTGGCACCGGAACAATGACTCTCTGCTCGGCCAACTGATTGATATTTTCCAGGAGGCCCACTGCCTTCTGTCTGTCCCTGGGTAGATGGGTAAGGAGAAAACTGTGAGGGGGTAAGGAAGTTTGCTCTAACCTGTACCCCTCTCATTATCTGCCAGATGTAGGGGCTCTGCGTAATCTTCTCCCACTGGGTGGAGAATTGGGAGAGCCTCCCCCCTACGCTGGCACTGGCGTCACTTGGAGTCCTTCTTGGCCGACTTTTGCCCGGAAAAAAGGAGACTCCCTTTTGGTTTTCCTTTGCCAAACCCCCATCTTTTATTTTCCTTTTTGTTCTTAAACCGATTGGACTCTTGGGGGCCTCGAAAAAAAATTTCTCTTAGGCTTCACAGTGAATTTTTTCCCCTTTTCTGAAGATCTGGCAAGGGCCTGATCTAAACCTGCGCCAAATAGTAATGAGCCTTCAAACGGGAGACCACACAATCGTGACTTTGATGTATGGTCCCCCTCCCAGGTCTTCACCCATAAGGCTCTTCTAGTGGAATTTAGCAGGGCTGCAGATTTTGCTGTTGTACGCACAGTTTCAACAGCAGCGTCTGCTAGATAGGCTACCGCTTTACCAATCAATTCCAGGGAGTCTAACACCTATTTTGACTTGGATGTATGCGAAACGTGGTCCAGGAGCTTGCTCACCCACATTTTTCTAGCCACGGACTCATTGCCGCCGCATTGGCCTCCCAAGCTCTGTGCAGTAGAGGAAATCGATCTGGCTCCAAGACGCCCACCCCCCCCCCCCGGCGTCTCCATGCGGCTCCAACGCCGCTGACTACACAGGAGCCGGGCTACTCCTGCAATGGAGGCCCGTGGGACAACAGACACAGCACAGCCTCCTCAATCCCTGAAACCCAGCCAGGTAAGAAGAGGGAGGGGGAAAATGGTCCCTGAAGTTTCTGGCCACCCCACTGTGCCCAGGGTCCTTCAGTTCTCAGGGGGGCTCTTCCAGTCCTGCTGCCCCCCCCTGAGAAGACTGTTACCAGTCTGGGGAATAGCCCCCTTGGGAGGAGTAACGGAGAACTGTTTCGCTGTGGGGAAACACAATCAAAAAACTGAGGAGCATACGAGGGGCGGGGGCTTTTGAACTCTTTCTTGATTGTGTTTCCTGTCAGATGGGACCAGTCATCTCTCAGGTGTGCCGTCCTGGAAGACGACTTGAGAAAAACCAGTTACATTTCCGGCACGTGCCGGAAATGTAACACTCCCATTGGTTGTGCTCTTAACTAAACTGTCAAACCATCCAATGGCTGGTGTCATAGCTGATCACATGTGCAGCATCATGGCAGTGGTAGATTAAACAGAGGCCAAGATGGCAGCTTCCTTGGCTGAAAATGATAGGACGGTTTTACTACCACTACCACTTTAATGGTACTCTGAACGTGGTGCGATTTTGTCGCAATTGTTGCGTGACAATCAGGGCTAAAAACGCAACGCCAAATGTGCCTGGCTCTGTGCCATAATTTGGTCCATTCAAAATAAATGGTGCCACTCCAAAAATGCCCCACAAAATCGCACAAACAAAAACGTGACATGGCAGTGTTGCTCAGGTGTGAACGGGCCTAAGACAGGAGGTGGGCTACATCATTAGGTGAAAAATAAAAAGCATAAAAAAGAAAAACTAATGAAGACAGCACATTTAAAGTGTTACTAAACCCACAACAGTAAAATCAGTCTGTATATGCAGCATAGCATGCTTGTTATACTCACTGTGGAACTTAAGGGTTTAATCCTCAACATTGTTTAAAAAAGGCTGTTTTATCCTGTATGCATAAATCCTTCCCTCCTGTACTGTCTATCTGAGCAAGTCCATATAATACACGGCAGGGTGGTAAAGCTGCACATGCTCAGTTTGGTCTCTCATGCTGGATGAAACATTTCCTGTTTCAGTTGAACTGTTCAGGTCAAATGATATTGACATCACACATCTGGGCGTGTATACAGGCTGTACTGGAAATCTCCTCCTACTTGAACACCCAGCTATGGACAAACTGTGCAGGTTATCAGGAAACCATGGTATACAGATCATCCCAAAGGGTATATAGTGGCAGTATTTTAATGTCAAAAGAAGATTTATAAGCTGTGGGCACTGTGGGTGGGGGGGGGGGCAGATTGATATATGGGAAACCCTACTAGACATATGGTACCAAAGGACTATTGGACGTGTC
>BLSH010048066.1:972101-982295 GCA_018402905.1 Glandirana rugosa | reverse complement strand
CCCCCCCCCCGCACTGAGCTCTCACTGAGCTCGGCGGGGGGAGAACTGTCACAGAGACGTTCGTCTCTGTTTACAATGTGACGGCTGTGATTGGACACAGCCGTCACATGATCGGGAGGGCCAGTCACTGCGCCCGTATCCCGATCTCTGCTCAGCTGGATCCTGTGATGATAATGATCTCAGGATCCAGCAGCAGCGCGGCGCGTGGCCGCGCTGCGAACTCCCGTTCTGCAGGACGTAAATACACGTCCTGTCAGAACGGGGAATCTCCCACCCAGCCGTATATGTACAGTGGCCGGGTGGGAGGTGGTTAAGGATGGGCTCGGAGGTGTTCGCAACCGCACGTGCCTGAGCCCGCCAGTAAGCTTACACTGCTAATCACAGGCAGTGGCACATCGGCAGCCGTGGATCGGGAAATGTCTCACTGCCTGTGATTAGCGCGGCTCAGTGTCAGCTTCTTGGTGGGCTCGGGCACGTGCAGTTGCGAACACACTCAAACCCATCCTTACTTGTTACCAGTAATGGGAAATCTTTCCAATCAGCAAAAAACAGATGGAAACAGCTTTTAGGCTGAGTTCACACTGATTCAAATTGGATTTGGGCTTTGCCGCATCCAATTCGCATGACAGGAGGCTGTCACTGGTTCACACATCTCCAGGGCGGCTGCAGAACGAATTGCACAGGGGAGCTGTGCGTCTTTGGCTCAGTTTGAGGTCCGAAAACAGCCAAAAATTCGGACCTGATTCACCCTTGAGGCTGGGTTCACACTATGTGCGGAGCGGCTCACAGCAGGGGCTCTGGCACGTTCCCATTCACCGTTTCAGGTCCAAATCTTTTCAGACCTGAAACGGAGCTGAAGACGCAGAGGGCCCTTCTGCTGTGCACTCCGCAGCCACCACAGAGGACTCCTGCTGCAAGTCGCTCCTCAAATAATGTGAACCCAGCCTTAGGATCAGTTCACACCAGATGCAGTCCAGTGCGTTCCTATTCTGCATCAAAAAAGCATTGGACATGTTTAACATGGATTCCAATGGCCAGGGGCGTAACGATAGGGGTTGCAATTGCAACCGGGCCCATGGTCCAGGGGGCCTGTGTGCCTCCCTTGTACACCTGAATAGGAGGGATGGCGGGGGTGGCATTTAGGGGGACCCAATCTCCCCCATTTTCCTCTATCCAGTTTACTTGTCTTCTGCTGTTCCCAGGGTCCCTGTGTGCTTCCCTGGTCTCCCCACAGAGCTGCTGGCTTCCCCCCTCCTCTCTCCTGCCAGCTGCTGTAGAAGATGTGTCATGATGGAGAGATGGGAACGGGTCGGTAAATTTGTCATTTACCGGCTCCTTCCTTTTCTGAATGAACAGACTCAGTGATTGGTACCAATTGGTTCATTCATAACTGAAGCATAGTAAACAGTTTTTATTATACTTCTGTTTCTGAATGAATGGGAGGCTCGGTGCACAGCTATTCCTGTCCATTGATTCTGTGTAGTTGAGGCTACACAGATGGAGATGGAAAGCTGAGGTTTGTTTAGATCCCTGATATCTCATCAAAGCCCCCCAACAGGGCTCCTAAAAAAAAATTGTAAAAATAAAATTGTAAAAGAGATAAAATTAAATAGTAAAAAAAAAATAATATAATTAAAATAAAAATTAAAAGCTACTGACACCAGTGAGGGAACTATCAGCCCTGTTGCGGTACCTAGGGTGACCACATGTCCCAGGTTGACCGGGACAATTCCGCATCTGGCAGGTTTGTCCCGGGTCCCGGGCACCTTCACTCCAGGACAATACAATGTCCCGGTATGAAACTGTCAGAGCGAGCAAACCCCGCCTGCCTCCTCCTCCTCCTGAGACTCTGGTAACTGGTTGCTAGAGCCGCCTGGCGTCTAGCAACCAGCAACGTCAAGAATGCGACAGACTCCTTGCCTGGCGTGCAAAGTGGACTACCTCCTCCTCCACGCAGAACAATCTCCACTCTCTAGACTACACCACGGATGAGGCTGTCAGAAGGGGCAGCAGCTCCAACGTCACTGATCCGCTGGCCCTGCACTGTGATCTTCGCTCCGGTTGTCTGCCTCATACAGCAGAGCGGACTGAAGCCGTCTCCCCCTCCTCGGCTGTGTACATCATTACATGTACACAGGAACCGGAAGAGGGACACCACTTTGCATTTTCCGCGCTCATCTGAGGTCTGTTGCTATTGAAGTTGAAAAGCGCCCTCCAGCACATATCCAACCCCTCCCCTGCTTCCCTACTAGCACAAATGGAGAGGGAGGGGAGTCTATACTCATGCATGGGATCTGTCCTGTGGGAGGGGGGTATATACTTAGTTGGAGGGGTCTGTCTTGAGGGGGGAGGTCTGTACTTAGTGTGGGGGTCTGTACTTATTGGGGGGTTTATACTGAGGGGGAGTCAGTACTTAGTGGGGGTCTATACTTATTGGGGTCTATAATGACGGGGGTCTGTACTTAGTGGGGGGTCTATACTGAGGGGGGATCTGTACTTATTGGGGGGGGGGCTGTACTTAGTGGGGGTCTATACTTATTGGGGGGTCTGTACTTAGTGAGGGGGTCTATACTGAGGGGGGTCTGTACTAAGTGGGGGGTCTGTACTTATTGGGGGGTCTGTACTTTTTGGGGGCTCTGTACTTAGTGTGGGCGTCTATACTGAGGGGGCTTTCTACTGGGAGGGGGGTCTGTACTGAGGGGGGTCTATACTGAGGGGAAGAGTCTGTACTTAGTGGGGGGGGTCTGTACTGAGGCAGGGCTATACTTGGTGAAGGGGGATCTATACTGACGTGGGACTATACTTAGTGGAGGGGGGGTGACACCAACCCTAGTGACACCACTGCCACCCACTTCCTCTATCTTCTCCAGGCCAGCCCCGGCATGTTCTACTGCAGGGGTCCCCAACCCCCGGGCCGCACTGGCACTGTGAGGAGACATCTGCAGCCAGCAGCAGGAGGGGCATTCACCTTCCCAGGGTTCCGATGTGTCAGACGAGTGGCAGGCTGCATCTGGTGGCAATTGACATGCTGCATCTGGTGGCAGACAACGGTGGCAAGTGACATGCTGCATCTGGTAGCAGGCAACGGTGGCAAGTAACACACTGCATCTGGTGGCAGGCAACGGTGGCAAGTGACATGCTGCATCTGGTGGCAGGCAACGGTGGCAAGTGACATGCTGCATCTGGTGGCAAGTGACAAGATTAGGGTTCCCACTAATTCTGCATTATGGTGAGTTGAACAATTTGATTATATATTACAAAGTAGTAATAGAAATAATGTGATTTGATCATCCTGACACCATATAATGGTGTCGGGATGATTTACCGTATTTTTCGCACCATAAGACGCACTTTTTCCCCCCCCAAAAAAGGGGGAAAGTGTCCCTGCGTCTTATGGTGCGAAAGCTACAAAAAAAAAAAAAAACAACCTCCGCCGTCGCCGCTGGGAGCCCGCACTGCGCTCCCAGGCACCATAGAGCGCCGCTGTGTTTCTTCTCACACAGTGAGAAGACAGAGCAGCCCCAGTGCCCGAATGAAGTACTGCCGCGGCAGCCGCTCGGGCTCCTCTGTCTTCTATCTGAATGGGCTCTGGCTGCAGAGTGGAGCTCCACCAGGCGCATGTGTGATGACATCATCACAGCGTGGCAGTGCCGGGAGATTTGAATCTCCCTGTCAGCTGTGTCAGGCTGCATTTCACGGATACAGGTATGGCTGTATTTGATTGGCACTGGTATATGGCTGTATTTGATTGGCGCTGGTATATGGTTGTATTTGATTGGCACTGGTATATGGCTGTATTTGATTGGCACTGGTATATGGCTGTATTTCATGGACTCTGGTATATGGCTGCATTTTATGGACTCTGGTATATGGCTGTATTTTATGGACTCTGGTATATGGCTGTATTTGATTGGCACTGGTATATGGCTGTATTTGATTGGCACTGGTATGTGCTGTATTTCATGGACTCTGGTATATGGCTGCATTTTATGGACTCTGGTATATGGCTGTATTTGTTGGACTCTGGTATATGGCTGTATTTGATTGGCACTGGAATATGGCTGTATCTGATTGGCACCAGTATATGGCTGTATTTCATGGACTCTGGTATATGGCTGTATTTGATTGGCACTGGAATATGGCTGTATTTGATTGGCACTGGTATATGGCTGTATTTTATGGACTCTGGTATATGGCTGTATTTCATGGACACTGGTATATGGCTGCACTGGTAAATATTTTAGTATACCATTTGGTTCAGAATATTTTTTTTTCTTGTTTTCCGCCTCTAAAACCTAGGTGCGTCTTATGACCCAGTGCGTCTTATGGTGCGAAAAATACGGTAAATGCTAACCCCAACCAATCGCCTGACAAATCACCCGCTGGCAACACCCCCCGCCCCCGGTCCTTGCCAAAATTGTCCCTGAATTGCAGTTTGGAAATGTAGTCACCCTAGCGGTACCGTAATAAAGAGACCCGCAATAGGAGTAAAGGGCCCCAGGATCAGTGGAAAGTGGGAAGGACCCTGGGTCAGGGGGCCCTTCATAATTTCTTGCACCGGGGCCCTGAAGGCTCTAGTTATGCCTCTGCCAATGGCTCTAGTTCACACTAGTGCAGTGCAATGCAGTCAATAAAAGTAGAACATGCTGCATTTTTTTCTGAAAGGAATCCATTTGGAAGGCAGCAACATGCATCAAAAATTCATTAAAAATGCACCAGAACACACATGTCCTTAAACGAAATGAAGAAAAAAAAAAGAGAGGAAAAAACACACCAGAACACATCAAACATGTGCATGCAGAAACACCTCTGGAATGCAGAAATTGTGATGTAAACAGAACTTGTAGTTCAGAAGGAAAAGCCTAGAATTCTCACAACCTTTATTGCTGTGATCCTACTGGAAGTCTCCTATTACTTCCTGAGTTTTAGGTGTACATCAAATAAGGGTTTTAGGGGGCCATGTAGATTTACTTCTTGTTCTCATTAAATGTTCATTCAGTGTAAATATGAACTTAACCACTTGACCTCAGGAAGATTTACCCCCTTCATGACCAAGCCATTTTTTGCAATACGGCACCACGTTACTTTAACTGACAATTACGCCGTCGTGCGATGTTGTACCCAAACAAAATTTGCGTCCTTTTTTTCCCACAAATAGAGCTTTCTTTTGGTGGTATTTAATCACCGCTGCGTCATTTCTGATTGCTGCTATAAACAAAGAAAGAGCGACAATTTCGCAAAAAAAAAAAAAACAATATTTCTTACTTTTTGCTAAAATTCAAATCCAAAAAAATATAAAAAAACTTTTTTTTCATCGGTTTTGGCCCATTTATATTCTTCCTCATATTTTTGGTAAAAAAAAACCGCAATCGGCTTTGATTGATTGAGCGCGCCGACGCGTGCTCGCCCTCTAGCTGCGTCTGCGCGAATCGCCGCCTATTTACGGTGATTCGCGGGACGCGTCCACACCGCCGCAGTAAATATACTGCGTGCAGTGTGAAACCAGTTAAGGACAGAGATATAGAGGAGGAGAGGATAAGGAAGATTTGGATGACCTAGCTGTTACTTGTTGTCCCATATCATATCATACTGTGTGGTCACTTTGTGGCCGAATAATTTTTGTGAGCGCATATTGATTTACCTCATGTTGGCAGTTCACTGCGTTTGTGTGATTTATTATCACAAAACTACCCTCACTGGTGAATGGATTCTGGATCTATATAGGAATTTTTTGGACTATTTATTTTCTATTAATCTTTATTCAGATAAAGATTTTTACACATTTCTATGGACTTTATAAAATGTGTTCACTTTGTGATTGTTTGTTTATGGATTGAAGGTCACAGATTAATCAATTTATTTATTTAAGGTCACATACATTAACTTCTAATATCTTTATTTTTACAACTATTAGTATATTTTACAGTATATAGTAGTAGTATATAGTAGTATATATTAACATTGTGATTTATAATTTGCACTGTTGCACTATATGGTCAGCACCCTAAAGTTATTTTCATATCTTTATAGCATTAGCTATCTAGGTGCGGCGACCACGGGTCACTTTAGTATAAAATCAAATAATTTGAAAAAAATCTGAGTAATAGTGGTGGCGCATTTTCTTAATTTTATAATATTTTTTCTGCTACATATTTTTGGTAAAAAAAATCCCAATAAACATATATTGATTAGTTTGCTCTAAAGTTATAGTATCTACAAACTGTGGGATATTTTTATTTATTTTTTTATTTTTTTACTAGTAATGCTGGCGATCAGCAATTTATAGCAGGACTGTGATATTGCGGCAGACATTCTGACACTTTTTGGGAACCAGTGACACTAATACAGTGATCAGTACTAAACAATCTGCACTGTCACTGTACTAATGACATTGGCTTGGAAGGGATTAACATCAGGGGTGATCAAAGGGTTAACTGTGTGCCTAACCAGTGCTTTACTACACTGTGGGAAGTGCTTTTACTTGGGAAAGAGATTAAATGTATTCCCTTTGCAGGAACACAAATTTCATCTCTTCCCTCCTGTCAGAACAGTGATCTGCCTTCTTTACATAGGCAGACCACCATTCTGCCTCCCTGCTTGATGATCGACATGATCGTGTGTGATTACAGCGGGACCGTGCCACCAGCAGCTCGCATGTGCGTCCCCTATCAGAGAGAGACGGATTACATATATATACATGATCAGGCGCAGAGGTGCCACCCTGTAGCAGTAAAACCGCTATAGGGCGGACCTTAAGTGGTTCAAGCATATCCCTCTACTTTCTGAGAGGTGAACGAGGTACATCTATTAGCAAAAGCAGTATGTAGGCATAGGACACACCCCCTGCCACGCCCCCTTTAAAGAAGAATTATAAAAATAAATTGTTGGGTAAACCCACAAGGAGTTTTTTTTACCACTACTATTCCATCGTATTGGCTTTGGAAATTTACAAATGCAGCAATTTAGGAATTAGATGAAAGGTTTAGCATTGTAAAATCTTTTTTTTGATAAATAGTGCATTTAATATTCAACTATATACAACAGACCAAAATGAGGGACAAATGCGGAGGAAGGAGGGACAGAGGGACATTGTTCCAAATCAGGGACATACTACTCATCCATGCTTTCTGCATTAAAAATGCCCGACCCCTGCATTGTGTTTTGCATACTACTGACCCCTACACTCTGCATTACTTATTACCAACCCCTGAATGGTGCATTATGTACAACTGACCCCTGGACTGCATTAATTACCCCTGCCTCCTGCACTGTGTGTTACTTACCACATACACTTGCACTCTGCATTACTTACTCCTGACCTCTGCACCACTGGTGCCAGAGCCATTTATCTTCCCCCTCCTATCTGGGCATTTCTTTTCTCCCACTGACCAGTGATACGAGACATTTCCCACTGACCAATGAAGCCAGGCATTTTTCCTCCAATGACCAATAACATTTGACACATTTCTCCTACTGACTACCAATAGTGGGTGATTTTGTCTTTCTCATATTGACCAATGATGCCAAGCATTTTTCCTCTCACTGACCACCAACAGTGGGACATTTTTTCTTTCTCCGTCTGACCTCCCACACCATTGATCAGTGTAGGGGCACTATTAAAGTGTTACTAAACCCACAACAGTAAAATCAGTCTGTATATGCAGCATAGCATGCTTGTTATACTCACTGTGGAACTTAAAGGGTAACTCCACTTTCGTGGGGAAAAAGAATAGCAAATAAAGAAAAAATAATTTAGCGTGTACAATTGTGACACTAATCATATTGTAATTGAATGTTATTAAAAATGACCTTTCCTTTTCATTCTGCAGCAGCTGAAATTTTCTGAGAATGCATTGCAATATGACTACCTGGAATTGTTCTGTACATAGAATGTGTGCTGACTACTCCCCAGAAACATAATTTCCTGCTTGTGTGATTGGCTCACCAATTTTCCCAGAAGTCTGCACTAAAATACAAGTCAGATTTCAGGCATCCCCTGCAACAAAAATGTCATTTTTGGAGAGTTACTTTTAATAGGAACACATCTAAAGGGATGCAGGCCCAGTAGATTTCCTCATAGGTGCTCTCCATCTGCACATCTGACAGATAAATGTGAAACCACTCCCATTAGACCCACTCAGTACAGAGGCACAGAGGAACAAGCAGTGATTTCTTCAGAATAACAAAAGGTAGGAATCTGCAACAAAGGTTATTATTATCCTTGCAATGCACAGAGATCACCCAGAGGGGAATGTTTTTTTCTCAACAAAACTGGTTACGCTTTAAGGGGTTAATCCTGTGCACTGTGTATAAAGGCTGTTCTATCCTGTATGCACAAAACCTTCCCTCCCTGCACTGTCTATCTGGGAAAGGCCTGCTAACACAAGCAGGGTAGTCCTCCTGCACATGCTCAGTTGTGTCTTTCATGCTGGAGAGAAGATGTACTTGTTCTGAGAGCTGGCCAGGTCACATGATATTGACATCACACATGTGGGAGTGTATGCAGGCTGTAGTGGAAATCTCCTCCTACCTGAACTCTCAGCACTGGAGAAACTGTGCAGCTTATCATGAAACTGTAGTATACAGATCATCCAAAAAGGTATATAGTGGCAGTATTATAATGTAAAAAGAAGATTTATAAGCTGTGGGTACTGTGGGGGGGGGGGGGCAGATGAACTATTTTCATATTACTGGATTTAGTAACACTTTAAGCTAAACTGCTGCACTTTATATGCTGTGCTGTATTTTACATACTCCTGACCGGAGTGTTTGATGTTTTAACAGTTGCTGGTTACAAAGTAGTCTGGTAGTTAAACAAGGATGGTGGCAAAAGTAGACTCTGTTTAACTGTGCCCCTTTAAACCACATTCAATATTCAGTCTATGTATCCATGCCTGCTTTCTGATGCACACTGCATTATCCCATATCCAGACTGTGGCTCTTTATGAAAGTCTGAAGTTGGAAGGTATGTTATTGCAGTTATTGACTGGGAGTTATAAATTGTAGGCACTGACACTGACAGTGCTAGGGTTACTATTGCAAAAATCAGTTTATGGCACCAAAATAGACTTACTAAATGTTCTTTTTCTTGAAATTGTGAAGCAGACGATTTGTTTAAGGCTGGGTTCACACTGCAGACAGATGCGGGTGACAGCAGGGGTCTGGTGCGTCCCTGTTCTTTGTTTGAGGGACGAATCAGGCCAGAATTTTTGCCTGAATTTGGACCTGAAATGGAGCCAAAGACGCACAGGACTGTGTGAACCGGATTCATAGAGAGTTTGTCACAATCTCCTGTCGTGAATTAGTTGCGGGGTAATCCACATCCAATTCGCAATAGTGTGAACCCAGCCTCACACATGTGGTACTCCCAATTTCTTGCAAACACTTTAACAACACTTTATGCTCAAATAAGTTGCTTTTTGAGTACTAATTGTATTCCAATTGAATGAATATTTAAAGAGAACAAAAATTACAGTATATATCCATTGTCTTCTGATAACTTATTACATTTTGATACATTTAAAGTGTGCTTATTCATTGAAAACAGTTGAAGGAAAATATGATACAAAATAAGATGAAATAAATGATATCCAGGAAACAATGTGGCTTTAGTATATTTATGAAAAATTTCTAAAGTTGCAGCAGGTTTCTTTTCAGCTAACAGTCTTTAGAAATTCAGATGTCTGTACAATGATCTTCACTCACAGCAGACTAAGTCCGTAGTCACATTGCAACGATTGGGCATGCGATTTGATATGTCAAATCGCATGCCAAATCGGCGGCTAATGGCAGCAATGACACCGTCCGAATCAGTGCGACGCCGACTTTAATAGTAGACAGTAGTTCCTGTACTTTTTTTGGTGACTTTGGGGGCGATTTGAATAGACATCTGTGCATGAACCCGCACAGATGTCTGTCAAATTGCCCCCGAAGTCGGACTACATTGCCTGTTTGAAATCATGCGTGTTCAGCTGAATCCATGGGCGTCCGCAGATAGGGGCAAGGGGGGGCAATTGCCCCCCCTGGAATCAGGGATCTGATCGGGGGTTGCCCACTAGGTCCTTATCCTCTTGGGCTATGTATGAAGTCTCTGATCGTTTCGTGTGCCATGTCCACAGTCTCAGACCGTATCGGGTTCTCCTATTCCTGGATCACCCGTTGGGGGCTAGTCTAGGGACTAAGGTCCCCCCCGTT
>BLSH010048066.1:923364-935743 GCA_018402905.1 Glandirana rugosa | reverse complement strand
AATCCAGCTTTAAACTTCTCCACAACAGTATCTCAGACCTGCCTGGTGTGTTCCTTGTTCTTCATGATGCTCTCTGCGCTTTAAACGGACCTCTGAGACTATCACAGTGCAGGTGCATTTATACGGAGACTTGATTACACACAGGTGGATTCTATTTATCATCATTAGTCATTGAGGTCAACATTGGATCATTCAGAGATCCTCACTGAACTTCTGGAGAGAGTTTGCTGCACTGAAAGTAAAGGGGCTGAATAATTTTGCACGCCCAATTTTTCAGTTTTTTATTTGTTAAAAAAGTTTGAAATATCCAATAAATTTCGTTCCACTTCATGATTGTGTCCCAATTGTTGTTGATTCTTCACAAAAAATTACAGTTTTATATCTTTATGTTTGAAGCCTGAAATGTGGCAAAAGGTCGCAAAGTTCAAGGGGACCGAATACTTTCGCAAGGCACTGTATGTGTATATATATATATATATATATATATATATATATACACACTGCTCAAAAAATTTAAAGGAACACTTTCTAATCAGAGTATAGCATCAAGTCAGTTTAAGTTCTGGGATATTGAGCTTGTCAGTTAAGTAGCGGGGGGTTGTTAATCAGTTTCGGCTGCCTTGGTGTTAATGAAATTAACATCAGGTGCACTAGATGAGCAACACTGAGATGACCTCCAAAACAGGAATGGTTTTACAGGTGGAGGTCACTGACTTTTTCTTTCCCTACTCATGTTTTCTGACTGTTTTTCACTAGTTTTGCATTTGGCTAGGGTCAGTGTCACTACTGGTAGCATGAAGCGATACCTGGACCGTATAGAGGTTGCACAGGCAGTTCAACTCCTCCAGGATGGCACATCAATACGTGCCATTGCCAGAAGGTTTGCTGTGTCTCCCAGCACAGTCTCAAGAGCATGGAGGAGGTTCCAGGAGACAGGCAGTTACTCTAGGAGAGCTGGACAGGGCCATAGAAGGTCCTTAACCCACCAGTAGAACCAATATCTGCTCCCTTGTGCAAGGAGGAACAGGATGAGCACTGCCAGAGACCTGCAAAATGACCTCTAGCAGGCCACCTGTGTGAATGTCTCTGATCACACAATCAGAAACAGGCTTCATGAGGGTGGCCTGAGGGCATGACATCCTCTAGTGGGCCCTGTGCTCACTGCCCGACACTGTGGAGCTCGATTGGCATTTGCCATTGAACACCAGAATTGGCAGATGTGCTTTTCACAGACGAGAGCAGGTTCACAGTGACAGACGTGAAAGGATCTGGAAAAGCCGTGGAGAATGTTATGCTGCCTGTAACAACATTTAGCATGACCGGTTTAGTGGTGGGTCAGTGATAATCTGGGGAGGCATATCCATGGAGGGTCGCACAGACAGGATAGACATTGGCACCCTGACTGCCATTAGGTATCGGGATAAAATCCTTGGACCCATTGTCAGACCCTACGCTCGTGCAGTGGGTCCTGGGTTCCTCCTGGTGCACGACAATGCCCAGCCTCATGTGGCGAGAGTATTCAGCTAGCTCCTGGAGGATTAGGAATTGATGCCATTGAATGGCCCCCATGCTCGCCTGACCTGAATTCAATAGAACACTTCTGGGACATTATGTTTCGGTCCATCTGACACCTCCAGTTTGCACCTCAGTCTGATCAGGAGCTCAGTGATGCCCTGGTCTAAATCTGGGAGGAAATACCCCAGGGCATCATCCATCGTCTCATTAGGAGCATGCCCCCACTTTGTCAGGCATGCATACAAGCACTTGGGGGCCATACAAACTACTGAGTACCATTTTGAGTTGCTGCAATGAAATTTCAGCAAAATGGATTTGCTGCATCATTTTTTCACTTTGATTTCCGGAGTGTGTTTGAATTCAGCCTTCTGTGGGTTGATGATAATTTTCATTTCCATTAACCATTTCCATTAACCACTTGCCGACCGGCAACCGCAGTTTGACGGCGACAAGGTGGTTCGATATCACAAATCGACGTCATATGACGGCGGCTGCGAGATCGCGCGCTCATTGTGTGCCAGGGAGCGGGTAGGGCGTACTCGATCTCTGCCGGCTACCCGTGATGGCCCCTGCAGTGAAAGAATGGAGGTCCATGTATGTAAACACGGATCTCCGTTCTCATAGAGGGCGAAGGGCTGTGATCACAGGCTTCCTGTGTATGGAAGCCGTGATCACTCCCCTCCCTCAGCCAGCCCAGCCCCCATACAGTTAGAACACGCCTAGGGAACACATTTAACCCATAGAGCGCCCCCTCCAGGTTAACCCCTTCACTGCCAATGGCATTTACACAGTAATCAGTGCATTTTTATAGCACTGATTGCTGTATAAATGCCAGTGGTCCCAAAAAAGTGTCAAAATGGTTCGACATGTCTGCTGCAATATCGCAGTACCGCTAAAAATCGCAGATCAGTGCCATTACTAGTAAAAAATAAAAAATAAATAAAAACCCCAGAAATTAATTCTCTTCATCTGTAAACGTGGCAACTTTTGCGAAAACCAATCAATGAACGCTGATTGAGATTTTTTTTTAACCAAAAATATGAGGAAGAATATAAATCGGCCAAAACCGATGAAAAAAATGTTTCTTTATATTTTTTTGGATTTGTATTTTAGCAAAAAGTAAGAAAAACAGATTTTTTTTTGCAATATTGTCGCTCTTTTTTTATTTATAGCGGCGATCATAAATGACATAGAGGGGATCAAATACCACCAAAAGAAAGCTCTATTTGTGGGGAAAAAGGACGCAAATTTAGTTTGGGTACAATGTCACACGACCGCACAATTGTCAGTTAAAGCGATGCAGTGCCGAATCACAAAAAGTTCTCTGGACCTAAAGTGTGTAATCCTTCTGGGGCTGAAGTGGTGAAACTATGTGGCCTCCTTTCATCCCTAACATATTACCCAGTCCATATCAGTATAGATATCCAGCAATATATTTTTCCCCATTGAGATAAGATGTGTTTTCAAAGTGTTCCTTTAATTTTTTTTGAACAGTGTGTGTATATACACACAGTACTGTGAAAAGTTTTTGGCAGGTCTGAAGAAATGCTATAAAGTAAGAATGCTTTCAAAAATGTATATTTTAATTGTCTATTTTAATCAATGTAATGCAAAATGCAAAGTGAGTGAACAGAAGAAATATCTAACTTAAATCAATATTTGAAGTGACTATCTTTTGGCTTCAAACCAGTGTCAATTCTTCTACCACGTTCACACTGTTTTTGAAGGAACACTGCAGGTAGATTATTCCAGAAATCTTGCAGAACTAGCCACAGATTTTCTGTGGATGTAGACTGCCTCGAATCCTTCTGTCTCTTCATGTAATCCTAGACCAGTGGTTCTCAACTCCTGTCCTCGGGACCCACTAACAGGCCAGATTTTAAGTATTACCAGACTAGAAAACTGCAATCACTGAGCAGCAAATGATATCACCTGTGATGTATTTCAGTTATCTTGCAAACCTGGCCTGTTGGCGGGTCCTGAGGACAGGAGTTGAGAACCACTGTCCTAGACAGTCTTGATGATGTTGAGATCAAGGGCCCTGTGGAAGCCAAACCATCACTTCCAGAATTCCTTGTTCTTCTTTATGCTGAAGATAATTCTTAATGACATTGGCTGTATGCTTGGGGTCATTGTGCTGCTGCAGAATACATTTGGAGCCAATCACACACCTCCTTGATGGTATGGCATGATAGATAAGTATTTTTCAGCATTGAGGACACCATTGATTGGGCAACATTGAGGACCGTAGACACAGTGGTCGGCCAAAGAAATTTTGGAAGATGTCCAGCAGTGCAATCAGCATAGAACTGACAGAAACCAGTGGGACCCAGGTATACCCATCTACTGTCCGGAGAAGTCTGGACAGAAGTGGTTTTCATGAAAGAATTGCTGCCAAAAGCCATGCCTTCAACGCGAAAACAAGGCTAAGTGACCAAACTCTACATGAAAACATAGGAACGGGGGTGCAGAAACATGGCAGTAGGTGCTCTGGACCGATGAGTCAAAAGTTGAAATATTTGGCTGTAGCAGAAGGCAGTTTGTTTCTGTAGGGCTGGAGAGCGGTACAATAATGAGTATCTGCAGACAACAGTGAAGCATGGTGGAGGCTCCTTGCAAGTTTGGGGCTGCATTTCTAAAAATGGAGTCGAAGATTGGGTCAGGATCAATGGTGTCCTCAATGCTGAGAAACACAGACAGATACTTATCCATCATGCCATTTCATCAGGGATCAGTGTGATTGGCCCCACATTTATTCCGCAGCAGGACAATGACCCCAAACATACAACCAATTTCATTAAAAATGATCTTCAACATAAAGAACGAGGAGTCCTGGAAGTGATGGTTTGGCCCTCATAAAGCCCTGATCTCAACATCATGAAGTCTGTCTGGGATTATATGTAGAGACAGAAGGATTGAGATAGTCTACCACATCTGTGGTTAGTTCCCCAATATGTTTGGAACAACCTACCTGCCTAGTAACTTCAAAAACTGTGTGCAAGTGTACCTAGAAGAATTGATGCCGTTTTGAAGGCAAAGGGTGGACACACCAAATATTGAATTGATTTGGATTTCTCTTCTGTTCAATTACTTCCCATTTTGTTAATTGATAAAAATAAACAATTAACACTACTATTTCTGAAAGCATTCGTAATTGACAGCATTTTTTCACACCTGCCTAAAACGTTTGCATAGTAGTATATATACTGTATATGTAGCAGTAGAAAATAAAAACTCGGGCAGAACTACACAGCAGACATGTATAGATTGCTGACTCAAGCTTGAGTGAAACAGTAAAGCAGTAGCAACTAAAAAGCTCAAAGCAAACAAAAAATAAAAGGAATGAAAGGGTCACAAAACAAAACAAAGATGCCATAGCAAGTGAATGTAGGCATTCCAGAATGCCACAGTAATTAACCTGCTTAATCGTCCATATCCCTGATGAAGGGGTTTTCAAAACATATGTCAAACAGGTGTAGCCATTTGTGGCCATTGAGTAACAGAATTACAGCAATAAGATTGACCTTTAGCCCAGGTTCACACTGAACCTGGGCTAAACTCGCACCATTTCACTCCCACATGTCAGTCCCGATTTCAGCGGCGATTTCACAGACATCTGTGTGGGTTTCCGCACAGATACCTATGGAAATTGCAAAAAGTAGTTCAAGAACTACTTTTTGAAATCGGTGCAGTGCCGTAAGTGCAGCGTCGCACCGATTAGGACGGTGCCATTGCCGGCTATTGCTGCTAATTTGGCATGCGGTTTGACATGTCAAATCGCATGTCAAATCCTGCCAGTCTGAACCACGGCTTTTACTTTCTACTACTCTTAGACCCTGAAAATAAACATTTTTGGCAAGCTCTAAAACACAGAAAGCCCCAGTAAAAAATATACAGTGCAAAAAGGAAACCCTACTGATGTGAGAAATAGTGACCAGAGAGAAAAGAGAATAATATTATGAACTAAAGAAAATGTTTCATGTAGCAATGTACTTAGGAAGGAGATGTAGTGATGTGTAACACTATTTTGGCCTTTAGTCTACATTTCCACTAGTGTGACTTTTTTGTCCGACTTCGGACACACAAGTCGCATGACAAGTCACACTCCATTGATTTCAATGACACCTGTTCCAATCTATGCGACTTTGACAGCTGAATGTAGAAAAAAGAATTGCTGCCAAAAAAATTTGTGAAAAAAAACAGTGTGCTAACCCCCCCAATCCATAAGAGGCCCTTGGGGTCTGGTATGGATATGGAGGGGAACCCACGTCACAATAAAAAAAAAATGGTGTGGGGTCCTCCTTCCCAAGTCTATACCAGACCCTTATCGGAGCATGCAGCCCGGCAGGCCAGGAAAGGGAGTGTATGGGTGAGCACTTCCCCCTCCTGTACCATACCAGACCGCATGCCTTTAATATAGTATGGGTGCTTTTGGGCACCAAAAGCCCCTCAACCCCAAAGCACCTTGTTCCTATGATGATGGGGGTCTCCAGATCCTGCCCCCCATGTGAATGAGTAGGGGTACATTATACCCCTACTCATTCACCAAAAAAGTGTCACTTAGATAAACAAAAAACACAAACACAGTTTTTGACAATTCCTTTCAACCCCTTCCTTCCCAGACCATTTCTCAGCTTTCTGTGCTCTTGTACTTTCAATGAAAATTGCGCGGTCATGCTACACTGTACCCAAATAAAATTGTTATCATTTTGTTCACACAAATAGAGCCTTCTTTTGGTGGTATTTAATTACCACTGTGTTTTTAATTTTTTGCAATATAAGCGAAAAATTTGAAAAAAAAAAACATTTTCTACTTTCTGTTTTAAAAGAAATTCAATAAAATCAAATTTTGTCATACATTTATGCCAAAATGTATTCTGCTACATGTCTTTGGTAAAAAAAATCTGAATAAGTGTATAATAATTGGTTTGTGTGATCACGGACAGATGTACGCAGATAATCATTTACAGATGTGCGCAGATGATCACACAGACATATGTGTGCAGATGATCATTGGGACAGATGATTTTACTGGGACATATGTGGGACAGGTGTTTTTATTGTGTGGGGACATGCCTGGGGACATGTGTGGGATAACACTGTGGGGGGGGGGCAAGTGTGGGGACGTGTGGGACAATGACACTTTGTAGGGCACTGTGTGAGGACACTTGGACAGTGATCAGTTTGTAAACAGCTGTAAAAACAGCTCATACACACTGATCACCGCCGGCTGCAGCGATCCGCTCTCCCTCTCCTCACTGACAACTTCCATCTGAGGAGAGGGAGAGCCGATCGCCTAGGAACCGGCTTTCTGTTTACATCACATGATGGCTTTGATTGGACACAGCCATCATATGATCAGGAGGGCTAATTACAGAGCCCTCCTGCTGATCTGAGATGCGCTGTGTCCGGGTGACATAAGAGCATCGGGATCGTGCTGCTGCGCGGGCACGCGGCCGCGCAATCTCGTTCCTTCTGGAGCACGTTCCTGAACGTCCACTCAGAAGGAGGAAGCATCCACCCGGCCGTATATGTGCAATGGCCAGGTGGGAAGTGATTAAAAATCCAAAAATAATGTCCCCCGATGTAGATCCATTGTCAATCACGCTACCCGCTACGCCCCTTACCCATTTAAGAACTGTCAGATGGATGAGCAGGCAGTTGGTGGTTAGCCTACGATGATTGCGGAGCTTTTTTTTTCCGGGTCCAGCAGGTAGCGTGATTGACGATGGATCTACATCAGGGGACATTATTTTTGAATTATTAATAAAGGAATGGTCAAAAACTGTGTACCCCATACTCATTCACATAGGGGCGGCAGGATCTGGGGACTCCCTTGTTAAAGGGTGCTTCCAGATTCTGATAAGCTCCCTCCCCATAGACCACCACCTCCACAGCCCAGGGTTGTGGGGCAGAGCCCCCCTGCCCCAAAGCACCCCATCCATGTTGAGGGCATGTGGCCTGTTAAGGTTCGGGGGGGAATCCCCAACTCTTTACAAAAACACACCAGCTGAAAAACGCATAGATGTGAATGTGTAGCATAGGAAACATTATAAAATAAACTGTAGTGCAAAAATATCTAAAAAAGCTTATAGGTGTGAAGGAAGGGTAAAGCAAAATATTTAGGGCAAAATGATGGAGTGGTCTTAACCCCCCCATTCCCAGAAGCCTACACTTCCCTTTCCTTTGCTTTCCACTAAAGGAAATATGTTGTGCTTCTGGGTGTGGAGGGGCACGTGACTCACTCCATTTCAAAGTGCTGGGCCAAGCAGAGCAGTCACACAAGCAGTCATAACCCTGTGTATACTACAGCTTTGACAACTCATCTAGTGACCTATGAGTGCTAATAACTCTTAGGCCTCATACACACGGACGTTTTTTGACACCGGCGTTTTCTGGCGTTTTTTGCAGCTCTCCATGTTAGTCAATGGCCCCATAAAAACGTCAGCGTTTTTGAGCTGTAGATGACGTCAGCGTTAGTGAGCTGAAACTAGAACCCATCGCGTTCTGAGGCTGTAACGTTTTGGCATTTTTTGACGCTGACGCCACAATATGCCAACAAACGCCAACAAACGCCACCTATTATTATACCAGCGTTTTCTGGCGTTTTTTGACGCCGACGTTTTTAGGTTGAAAAATAGCAGAGGGATGATTTTTTTTAAAAAACGCCTATTGACGCCGACGCTCACTAACGCTCAAAAACGCAGATGCATAACGCTGAAAAACGCCGACTTTTTTTCCTTGACGTCGGGCCCGACGTTTTGTTTATTTTTTTAGAAACGTCCGTGTGTATGAGGCCTTACTGAACCTACATTCAAGCTTTCAGTACTGTTTCTGTTTTTGAGGTTTCTCATGACTACCTGTCCTGGTAGCAAAAAGAATGCTCCTCAAGGGGACACAGGCAGCACGAACAACCTGGCAAAAATGCTAACTCTTCCCCACTGCTAAAAAAAGTTTTATTGCTGCCTTTGTTACAATTGGAAATATTTCACCGCAGTTCCTGTATTGATGATAACACAAACTTAAACCAGAACTTCACTTAAACTTAAAAAGTTCCAAGCATCTTCCTCCTCCCCCTACTGTACCATTATTTGAACATTTTTTTTATTTTTTGGGAGCAGGCACCTTTTTCTGACAGGTGCCCGCTCACACTTTCACATTCCTCGCCTAGGCGAGAACTATGGAATTTTGGGCCACCCTCCTCCTCGCCCAGAACTTCCTGTGACACATCACAACCAGCCTGAAGGCACAATCTAATTTCATGCATGTGCAATGCGCATGACAGGAGGCTGTGACCAGCTCTCAATGGAAATGGTTTACACACCTCTGGGGTGGCTGCGGAGCGCACTGCAGAAGGGTCCTGTGTGTCTCTGGCTCCATTTCAGGTCCGAATTCAGGCAAAAATTCAGACCTGATTTGCCCCTGAAACGGAGAACAGGGATGCACCAGACCCCCTGCTGAGAGCCACTCCGCATATAGTGTGAACATAGCCTAAAGTGATTTAACCGCTTGCCGACGGCTGATCGGCAATTGACGGCGACAGAGTGGCTCTGTAACGCGAATCGCCGTCATACGACGGCGGCCGCGAGACAGAGCCTAGTGAGCGCGCGCCACCGGAGGCGCGCCCGCGCGCTCACTGTGTTCGGGGAGGGCCAGGGAGCGGGTGCGGCGGCTTCGATTGCCGCCGGCTACCCGCGATGGCCCCCCCGGAGTGAAGTATATGTAAACACGGACCTCCGTTCTGTGTGAGGGGGAAGGGCTGTGATCACAGCCTTCCTGTACGTGGAGGCTGTGACCACTTCCCTTCCCCAGCTAGGGCAGTCCCCATACAGTTAGACGCCCAGGGAACATAGTTAACCCTTAGAGCGCCCCCTGCAGGTTAACCCCTTCACTGCCAATGGCATTTACACAGTAATCAGTGCATTTTTATAGCACTGATCGCTGTATAAATGCCAATGGTCCCAAAAAAGTGTCAAAATGGTCCGACATGTCCGCCCCAATATCGCAGTACCGCTAAAAATCGCAGATCGCCGCCATAACTAGTAAAAAATAAAAAAAAAATAAAAACCCCAAAAATGAATTCTCATCATCCGTAAACGCGGCCACTTTTGCGCAAACCAATCAATAAACGCCGATTGCGATTTTTTTTATCGCAAATATGAGGACGAATATAAATTGGCCAAAAACGGTGAAAAAAAATGTTTTTTTATATTTTTTTTTGGATTTGTATTTTAGCAAAAAGTAAGAAATTTGGGTTTTTTCGCAAAATTGTTGCTCTTCTTTTGTTTATAGCGGCGATCAGAAATGACGCAGCGGTGATCAAATACCACCAAAAGAAAACTCTGTGGGAAAAAAAGGACGCAAATTTCGTTTGGGTACAACGTCGCACGACCGCGCAATTGTCAGTTAAAGTAACGCAGCGCCGAATTGCAAAAAGGGCTCCGGTCCTAAAGCTGGAAATCCTTCCGGGGCTGAAGTGGTTAAAAAAAAAAAAACATCCTATACTTGCCTGCTGTGCAGTGATTTTGCACAGAGCAGCCCCAATCCTTCTCTTCTCGGGTCCCCTGCTGGCGCTCCTGGGTCCTCCTCCTTGCTGAGTGCCCACCATAGCAAGCCGTGGTTGATGGTTGAGTCTATGAGGAGGGAGATAGCCAAGAGAGCCGCTGCTCTTTTGCACATAGCTGGATTGAGATCAGGCTCAAGTAAGCTTGATCTGGGGAGGGGAAGCTGCACTCAGATTTTTACAGGAATGCAGAGAATGTATTAGGTAAGAAACCTTTAACCTTTACAACAACTTTAAGGGGTAATTTCCGCAATGGGATCAATGACAGTTCTGACTGAAGTTCTAATCTTTCCCCACTTTCTCCAAAACTGCTGGCGTGATAATTCAAGTTAGTGATGCAGAGCTGTGGGAAAATAGAAGCTACACCCAACCTGCTTAACTTAACACAAAGCGTGCCACGGAAAATTAACAAAATCAAATCTGCTTGCAAATATTTACCTTCTGAAATAGACATGTCATTTCCATCATTCCCTTGTCCTCAGATAGGAATCACTCTTTTCTCATCAGTGCAATGACTGTCTATTCCTATTTTTCCATTAGTCTTGCAGCGAACTGTATCCACCTGATAAAAAGATTAAGATATCTCCGATTTCACCCTGCCCATTATCTGCCCACTTGATCAGCAACGTGGGGGATTTTTGGTAAACCTAGCAAGCTTAGCATTTCACAGGTTTCACATCCATTTTACTTCTTTTGAAAGACAAAAGAGAAGTGCTGGAAATAGGTCTTAGAAAAACAAACACTTATTGGCTGGCATTGATGTGGATAAATATACCCTCTTTAGGATAACGTGGTCACCTTGGTTATCAGGCCTACTGAGTGCCTGCTGTGTTTATTTTCACTAGTGTGGCCTGTGACATGTGTCACTATAAAAGGAGGAAGACAGAGTGTGCTTCACATTGGGGATGAAGGTAATCCTTGTCAGACACGTTACCTGTCATTTTGGTAAATAGGAGCCTTTTAATGGATTACATTCAGGTTACATTTCATCGAGTTGCTGTGTACCAGATGGCGGCCTTCCCATGTGCTTGGCTGTATGGTTATCTCTGCTCCTCTGGCCATTTGCCTATTACAGTCAGGTATGCTTTGATGTGCTAATTCAGAACTCTTTTCTGTGCTCCTACTTGTCACTCATGCATAATTGTTTTATATTGCCTAAGTAAAGGAAAAACAGGCTAAAATATGCAATACGTGAGAGGCAGGTGCCATGCACCCTTGCCTAGGAAAGTGATGAGCCGCACTTCATATGTGTCGATATTTCCATGCTGTCCTGCTACGGAATTGAAGCAACACATCTCTAATAGCAGGTGACTTCATGATGCCATGCTTGTCCTTTCCTGTTAGGTCTCAAACTCCTTTTCAGAGAAGTGGTGGCTTCAAAAGGCTGCTGACACATGTATTTCTGTCTCCTGCTGACGGGAGCACCAGTTCATAAATCTGAGCCAATGTGTGACCTTGAGCACTAAAAGATTGCTGAGTAACTGAAAAGTAAAAATTTAGTGTAGAGTGAGGGTAGCTTAGATGTTACAATTACTAGCTGCTTAAGGAGAAATGCATAGTGTTTTGTGTACCACAGTCCAGACTAAAGAACAATACCTTGATTACAAATGAATTTTTTTGAAGTCGGATAAATATAAAATACTGAATGTGAATATTACATAATCTTCTATCCAACCAACAGGTGGAGTTTTGGACTCATACTCTTCTGTCTTTGCCCCCTTGTTGTAAACAAGAAAAAAATTGGAAAGCTTAGTAGCTCAAGCTGAAAATTTAACACACAAGAGAAGGATGAAAACTCATCCCTTATTAGGCAGCTCCATCCGATGTTTCAGTTAGACAAAATCAGATAACTACCTCTGTAGTTAATCTATAGTGCTTTGGGAATCCCTAGTCATGAATAACTAAAACAGATTGACTTTGTAGCCTACCTCGACGGATTATTCCCTACTCAAAAGTAGGAAGAGAACACACAATTTAAAAGTCGAACTCGATGATTCGAAAGGTTAAAAAAAGAACAAATGTTGTTCCCCCGTTTCTGTCTTCTCATACTCAGGTTTTGAGGTGGACAACCAACCTATCTTCTAATACATTATAAGTGTAAGTCATAAAATATAAATAGGCTGAAGTTTTTTTAAGTAAACATTAGTTCCATAACAAGAAATCAGACCTGACACCATGTGTTTTGTGATACGTAAAGAGGAATTCGTCGATCATTAACATTGTAGATTCGATGGGAGTGAGATGTGATTTAAAAATGAAAAGTCAATGAGTCGTTAGAAAATCACGAGTTCCAGTGTGTAA
>BLSH010048066.1:863567-899485 GCA_018402905.1 Glandirana rugosa | reverse complement strand
GAAGAATTCTTTCCCTGGTGAAGAACACCCTTCACAACAGTTGGCCAGATCAAGAACACTCTCCAGGAGGTAGGTGTATGTGTGTCAAAGTCAACAATCAAGAGAAGACTTCACCAGAGTGAATACAGAGGGTTCACCACAAGATGTAAACCATTGGTGAGCCTCAAAAACAGGAAGGCCAGATTAGAGTTTGCCAAACAACATCTAAAAAAGCCTTCACAGTTCTGGAACAACATCCTATGGACAGATGGGAACAAGATCAACTTGTACCAGAGTGATGGGAAGAGAAGAGTATGGAGAAGGAAATGAACTGCTCATGATCTAAAGCATATCACCTCATCAGTGAAGCATGGTGGTGGTAGTGTCATGGCGTGGGCATGTATGGCTGCCAATGGAACTGGTTCTCTTGTATTTATTGATGATGTGACTGCTGACAAAAGCAGCAGGATGAATTCTGAAGTGTTTCGGGCAATATTATCTGCCCATATTCAGCCAAATGCTTCAAAACTCACTGGATGTCGCTTCACAGTGCAGATGGACAATGACCCAAATCATACTGCGAAAGCAACAAAAGAGTTTTTTAAGGGAAAGAAGTGAAATGTTATGCAATGACCAAGTCAACCACCTGACCTGAATCCGATTGAGCATGCATTTCACTTGCTGAAGACAAAACTAAAGGGAAAATGCCCCAAGAACAAGCAGGAACTGAAGACAGTTACGGTAGAGGCCTGGCAGAGCATCACCAGGGATGAAACCCAGCGTCTGGTGATGTCTATGCGTTCCAGACTTCAGGCTATAATTGACTGCAAAAGATTTGCCACCAAGTATTAAAAAGTGAAAGTTTGATTTATGATTGTTAATCTGTCCCATTACTTTTGGTCCCTTAAAAAGTGGGAGGCACATATACAAACTGTTGTAATTCCTACACCGTTCACCTGATTTGGATGTAAATACCCTCAAATTAAAGCTGAGAGTCTGCAGTTAAAGCACATCTTGTTTGTTTCATTTCAAATCCATTGTGGTGGTGTATAGAGCCAAAAACATTAGAATTGTGTCGATGTCCCAATATTTATGGACCTGACTGTATGTCATGTTGTCAGTGAGTCTGACTGGTTGCCGTACAGTACAGGAAAGGGACTGTTTTACCAGCTCAGTAGAGAAGCAATTGTGTTCAAGTTGCAGAGCACTCAAATAGCAGCAAATATGATGGGGAATTAAGGTGTATTACCACTTTTGCAGTCAAATTTGAGACAACCCCACTATATGTTTTATATGTTCACATTTATACAGCATACTTACAAATGTTTTTTTTAAACTATGTCTTACCTCTTAGATGTTTTCTTCTGAGAAGGTGTCATGGCAGACGGCAAGCATTCCTGAGCAAATTTAGAGTGATTTCCTCTCATTAACATATAATACAGAAGGGCAGCTTCTGAGATCTGTTAGGTCAGCAGATGGGGCAAAAATAATTATTTTCACTTTGTACATCACCCCCGCATAGGCAAGGAATTAGGAAATAATGGACTGCACTATTACTAAAGAATCAAAAAAGTATTTATGAGGTGAAATGTGTCTGGGGAGTGTGGTATGTCGAGTGGAGTCAGTATGTATACAGCTATTTTTATATTTCATTCTATATCGAACAAAGCAATAAGAAGAATTTATGACGGAGTGCGAATCTCATCTTGTTTGCATTCTCAAGTTGGAGCAGAGATAAGCTATATCCCTAAGCCCCTTTCACGCAAGCCCCTCCACTTAGTGGAATCTGCTTGCTCAGCGGGGGATCTCTCCGCTGATCCGCACAGGTAGATGACAGGTCTACATAGCGGAGCGGAGACAGAGATAATCCCACCTGTCCATTCCCATCCGATGCCATCTGATCCACTGAATGGATGGAAATTAGGACCTCCATTCATCTGTTTTTGGCAGACAGGATCGGGTGGCAGTGGACATGTGTCCACTGACATCCGCCGCTACAATGCAGAACAATGCAGGGTCTGATCAGGTCCGCCTGAAAAACTGACAGTTGGACCTGATCGGACAGCCCGTGTGAAAGGGACCTAAGGCCTCATGTAAACAAAAGAATGCTGCTGTTAGGGGCATCTGACTTTTATTTTTATGCCTATGAATGCAGCTGCAGGTTAATTATTGTGCCCATGTACATGCAGGCATTTATGCATGTATTTGTGTGTAGCATTTAGGGGCATAAAAAAATGCCCCAAAGCTGCATTTAGAGAGGAGCATATGAACAAAATTTATGCACGTATGCGTACAAAGGCACAAAAATGCACGTGCATGTAAGTACATTTATTCCAGCGGCTAGAATAAATTATATTCTAGTGAGTAGAATGACTTTACACTCCTACATCTATAAACGCCATATGCACATAAATGCACAATACACACTTAAACACACATTAATACGCGCATAAACGCTGTTAAAGGCTCGACATTAGAGGCATTTTTTCTGCCAAGTTCTGTCAGAAAAAAATGCAACATAAATTAATACGCTCATGTGAATGAGCTCTAAAAGTCTGTGCATGACAAGTGGAGGAGGTTTGGAGCGGTGCTTCACATTGTGGGTATGTCTTTATTAAAAAGGTATTTACTTTGGGAAACATAAGGAAACTCTCCAAATGTGTATCAGGGATGGGGGAGGAAGCAGATGAAAGGAAGTTCATCTTGTGCTGGAAAGTAACATGTAACATGTAATGATACATAATATAGCAGATTTTCTCAGCCACTGGTCTGCAGATCATTGTCAGTCAGCAGACTAATTGCTGCTGGTCAGCATTAACACAGATAGGTACAGGTCATCTATAGACAGCATTTCCTTTGTTGATTAAAACCTTTTATTCCACTATGTGTATAGCTGAACATCAAAGAATTTTTAAATGCATGCTGGTGTACTAAATAAAGGTGAACATAGACAGATATTTAGCATGCTGCCCCTTGTCAGGCTAAATTTACTTTTTGGCTTCAATGTACTCAGTGATCTGATTTTTTGCTCTGCCCAGAAACATAGAGAGGGGACAGCTGAAAAAGACTGAGTAGTCCATCGAGTCTGCCCTTTTTTTTTTTCCGATTAACCTCGTTGTCTGTCTATAGATTTATGTTTATCCCAAGCATGTTTGAAGTCATTTACTGTTGACTGTCTCTTAAAGTCAGTGGTTGATTGTTTCTGTCTGCCTCCAGAAGAAGCCTCCAGAACATAGAATGGCAGGACCAACCTCTGACTTATGAATATTTATCAGAGCCTAGCTGATCCCTAGGAAGAGGGCATCCAGAAAGCGGCTGGAGAGATGATAAAAGTTTGGGAGGCTTGCTTAGAGTGCTCTTGTCCTGGGGCTGCAGCCCATGTACTGGAGTTTCTGTTTAGGCCTCAGCAGGTGCATGGCTGAAGGCCTGAAGAAGATATGCTAAAATACTTTTTGCTGAAGGGCATCACCGTGGAGTGTGGTTTGGAGAAGGATCTTTGTTTCCCTCACTGAATGTTGTGTGAAAGCTGTCTTAGGACATTGTGAGTAAGGCCTGGTTTTGGACTCTCAGGTGGGCATGTTCTAGATGGAATTGAGGGCCAGAGGTTACTGGATGGGCTGCGTCTGCTCCTACAGAGACCTAGAGTTACTGGCCATTCCCTATTACTTTCAGTTAAGGCTGTTTCGAGAGGATTTTGTAAAACATTCATCCTCCTGCCCTATTTTTTACGCTTCTGCAAATAAAAATTTTACAAAAAGACATCCACAAGACGGAGCCTATGTTGTCGGTATGCTCGGAACTGTGTTTGTGGCAGAAAGCCTCTTTGCTAGTAAGGGAGACCTGGGCATATTCTCAGTGGCCCCTTTGGGGGAGAGCACTACAGAAAGAACAGCAAACGGAGAGAGATGACCATTTTTGCAGAAAACAGACTTCACTGGAATCTACTGAAGTCTTCTCCATGTATGAGTCAGCAAATGGATGCAGGACAGATCAATGAAAGGTGCAAAGTTCATGAAGAAAAAATTCTGAGAAAAGTCCATCCAGTCTATTCCAAGTGTTAATATAATGTGAAAAGTCCAAGTTCCCTTTCCTCCAAATAAAGTTGTTAATTTGCTGTGAGCTCCCAGATGGTGGTAGACTCATCTCCTATTTTTGGTTCATTTACATGTTTTTATTTTTCATATAATAATACAAATATGGCAAAACAAGCATATTAAAGCGGAGTCCCACCGTTTTCTTTGTTTAAAAGTCAGCAGCTACAAAAAGTGTAGGTGCTGACTTTTAATAAACAGATACTCACCTGTCTCCCGGTCCAGCGATGGGGCTGCACGGAGCCTCGGATCTCTACCCCTCCCCTTCATCATTCCCAGTGTGGGCACCCGGCCATGTCAGCTAGTGGCTTCACGGCCGGGCACACACTGCGCATGCGCGCGTGGAGCGGCGCCGTGTGATTGGTCCCGAAGTCTTCTAGGACCTGTCCTGTATCCCAGAAGTCTTCGGGAGGGAGGGCTAAGGCGACCGGAATGGACGTACCCATCAAAATCGAGTATCCACACCCCCCCCCCTTCCTCCCCAAAAACTCAGTTTCAGTATCAGGAGCTGGGGAGGAGGTTTTAAAGTGGAAGTTCCACTTTTGGTTGGACTCCGCTTTAAAATGTGAAACTCACATGCATTTAGGATAAGCATTGCAATAATAAAGCTCTCAAAAAATGCACTAGACATTCCCTTTAACATATACAGCCTACATGGCTGTGGTTTACATATGGCTAAATAGTCAACTGGTGACAAGAAAATATAGTTTATTACACAAAGTAATTTCAAAATGACAGTGCCAAGATCTTGCTGGGGAGAAAGGTACATGTATAGAGAACTATTTCATTTTCTTTTTTTTAACTTTATGATACATTAGGCTTGAAATAACAATGTCACACACTTAGTTGGATATGTTAGTTTAACTTTTGCTCCGATCAATAAATCATATTGTAGTTTTTCATATCCTGGTTTCATAGAGCCAGCGGTTAGATTTTTCCTTTGGACAAAAGCTTTATGACAGGTTTGTGTAGAAAATAATACCTCTGCTGTTAAAAGCTAGTTAACATTTTCTTCCACGTTCTGGCTGTGGATGAGAGCTTAAGTAAATAGTCTAGTTATTCATGAAATCCCCTGAGTGCTATTTGATGTGCATGAAGTCAAGTCTGTATATTTAAATCATAAAACTTTTCCTAAGAGGCTAAAAATCTTATATATGAAAAATAGCATTTAATGTACCTGTAACTTTTGTTCGTTGTCAAGAAAAAAAATCATTGTGGCTCACGTTTTTAGCTCATTGAAATTCATGATAAAAATCATATTTTATATTTATGTTTTGTGCAGTATACATTTTAATTATTATTATGATCTCCTTATACATGTACAGTTTATGGGCTGTCTCAGCTGGGTATAAAAATAATATTAAAATAAGCCCATTACTATGCCCATTCTGGGCAAGGTAACAGGACTATCTGTTTCAGATAAGGACCTTACCTGTTCTTTCCCGCTGTCCCATTCCCTAGCTAGTGCCCCATGAAATACCAGGTACTGAATGTGGATGAGCATGTCACCCTTTCCCTTTTCTCTCTTGATGCAGTGCTCAGTGCCCGAGCACTAACTTTAATGTGTAAGCTCCAGCTCAGACTGATATTGAGCTTACTCAGGGCTTTTAACTTATAGCAAAAGATGTCTGCATCTTCCTTGGTTTTGGAGTGTTGCAGCCCACAATACCCATGAATGGACCCATTTTGGGCTGTGGTTAAGATCTCTTTGCTGCCCTTTGGATCTCCGCATTTACAGTTGTCCCTTTTCCCATCTTAGGACCCTTTCACCATGAGATTATCCCACCACAACACCAGGGTTAGTGGTTTTAACTTTCATCTGCAAACCTGAGCTTGTTTTCTTATGTTCCTGAGGAACAGTGATACTCAAAACACGTCAGTCAGCCTTTACTTCAAGACTGTTGCACTTGAGGAATATTAGAGTTGTATATGGGGCTCTGTTTCCTTAAGACAAGGGTCCTCAAACTATGGCCCTCCAGTTGTTCAGGAACTACAGTTCCCATCATGCCTAGTTATGTCTGTGAATGTCAGAGTTTTACAATGCCTCATGGTATGTGTAGGTCCGCAACAGCTGCAGGGCCGTAGTTTGAGGATCCCTGCCCTAAGATCTAAGCCTACAGTATGCTTTGAAATATGGTTTTATGTTCTGGAATAAAGTTGCAATCACTGTCCAAATCATGCAGACTTCACCTCCAAAACATCTCCAAAATACGTCCCTTTCTAACCATTGACACTACTAAGCGACTTATTCACTCCCTTGTTATCGCTTGCCTTGACTATTGTAACTCCCTCCTAATTGGCCTCTCTCTCCACAAGCTATCTCCTCTTCAGTCTATCATGAATGCTGCTGCCAGACTCACCCACCTTACCAACCGTTCGTTGTCCACCACTTCTCTCTGCCAATCTCTCCACTGGCTTCCCATTTTCCAAAGAAAAAAATTCAAAACCCTAACCATGACATACAAAGCCATTTACAATTCTGCCCCAAGCTACATCATCAATCTTATCTCCAAATATCGCCCAAACCACCCTCTTCGTTCCTCCCAAGACCTTCTGCTCTCTATCTTCCTTGTTTCCTCCAACCATGCTCATCTCCAGGACTCCTCCAGAGCCTCTCCCATCCTCTGGAACTCTCTACCCCAATCTGTCCGCCTATCTCCTACTCCTACACTTTTAGGCAATCCCTGAAAACACATCTCTTCAGGGAGTCCTATCCTGCCTCCAGCTAACAACGGAACTTTCTACTCCCCTCATCAGCTCATCCCTCACAGTCCCTACCTTTTTTGTTTCACCCCCCCCCTCCTTAGATTGTAAGCTCACAGCAGCAGGGCCCCTCTAACCCTCTTGTTTTGCATTGTACTGTTGTTGTAATGTCTTTCTTTATATTGTAAAGTGCTGCGCAAACTGTTGGCGCTATATAAATCCTGCATAATAATAATAATAAAAAACTGTTTTCTTATACATGTTTTGGTGTGTGAATTAGATTAGTGCCATGAAAGTCCCACACATCCATGGCTTAATTTGTTGTGGTCCTTAATTAGCCCCAATCAGTGTCCACCTGATCCATGGGATGTGTCCTCTGGTCTCCCATAAAGAGATGCGTTAGCTTCCATGGTTTAAGAGATATGAGCATTCACTCTAAGGTCAGTGTAGGTTCCCATTGGTAACGGGGTACTTTGCAGCAGTCAGTGGGCTTAAGCACTTCATGGCCATTCAGTGTGACCAAACCCCCGTATTTTTGCATTTTTTGCTATATACGTTTAGATGCTTTTAAAATAGCCTGACAGGAGTATGTATCATGTGTAACTTATAGATTTTTTTTTTTAATTTGTTGTAGGGCTTTCAACTTAGGGTGCTGGCAAATGAGGCAGTAGGTAAAGGTTAGTATTAATATCAGAGGCAGTGGGTTACCAAGAGTACATGTTACTTTGTACTGAGTGTGCAAATTTATAGGTTCATGCTGAAGCAAAAGTAAAACGTTTCTACATTTGTCTCCCTCACGCTCCTTTATTGTGAAAGGCCAGCTGCAACTTCTATTAAAGTTGTGTGTTACAGAGAATTTGTGAAATATTTGTCAGCTTGAGACAACTGTGAAATATTTTCTTTACCACGTATGTGATTTTATGAGAAACCACCACTTTATAGCAATAAGCACTATGGTTTGAACAGGATACAAATGATATACAGTTCAACTGCAGTTTGCAGACAAATACATCGCTTATACAGGAAACAATAAAACCATTTTCTATTTAGGTATTTTCTATATAGGTTAACAAGTACATTTTCATTTTTTATGCTAAATTGAGGCAGGTAATACATAGTGAGTGTCAGAAGAAACTAACTCCATGCACCAGCATTGGCTGTTGAGGGTGCAGCCCCCATATACTTCAAATTCCAAACAAAAGTGACAGGTGCAGGAGGGTAGAAACACATTCCTGACAGTTTTGGAGCTTTAATAGGAGAGTAGCAGTGAATTCCAGCTTCCAGGGCATTGGCCAGTTATGGTATATGCATAGTGGTCCAAACTGGAACTATGGATAAAATAGGAACACATGGAGTTTATCATTAAATGTCATTGCTTTGCGTACAGCTTAGAAGATGATAGACCAGATTTCCTGTGTTGCTTTTAAACGCCATATTCAGGGCCGAAAGAAGGCTGTACAGCGCACAATAAGGTGTATATTCTCAGCTCCTTGTCATTGATCTTCATAGGCTGCTGGCAGCGAGCTGTGTTCTGCACATGTAACTCCCAGGAAGAGTTTTATACCAGAATGTACACTGTACATTGAACAGCCTTCTTACAGAAATGTTCTTCAACCCGTGGGTCACACCAGATGCAGTCCAGTGCGTTTTTATTCTGCATATACAGAAATACTTTGCTTTTTCCAGCGGACGTGATGACATTACTGCTAAGCTACTTACACGTTTCATGACTCTCAGACTCCTGTGCCCCTGGACGACATCCTCTGTGATGAAATGCGTAGGGAAGAGCTTAAAGTGATTGTAAAGTCTGTTCTTTTTTAAAAAAAATAACAAACATGTCATACTTACCACCTCTGTGCAGAGCAGCCCGCATCCTCCTCTTCTTGGGTTCCTCTTTGCTGCTCCTGGCTCCTCCCTCCTATCGAGTGCCCCCACAGCAAGCAGCTTCCAATGGGGGCTACCGAGCCGAGTCAAAGCTCTGTGTATCCTTTCAGACAAAGAGCCCCGACCTGGCCCCACCCCCTCTCTCCCCTGATTGGCTAACTAAATTTGATTGACAGCCGCGGGAGCCAATGGCGTCATTGCTGTGCCTCAGCCAATCAGGAGGAGTGTCCTGCATGGCTTAGACATTTGTGGACATCTCTGGAGAAAGATGGGGCTCAGGTACGTGTTAGGGGGTGCTGGGGCGGCTGCTACACACAGGTTTTTTTGTCTTAATGTATAGAATGTATAAAGATAAAAAACCTTCTGTCTTTACAACCCCTTTAACAGTGATGTCATCTTGCCCTCTGGAGAGAGCAGGTTGTGCTGGATGACTCTGTATTTGTGTGAGTACTTGTCCTTTTTTGTTAAATCGATGGATGAATTTACTACACTATGGAGTGTTGTTTATGTCTCTTCCTTACTGAGAGTTAAGTCTCGTACACATGGTGCGATGGTCGTACGACCGAACGGACCAAATCGTATGTTGGATCATGTAACTTGCATACTGACATGCACTACACGATTGTATGACCAAGCCGAACGTAGTGATGTGTTATGAACGTATAAAGAGAAATTTCAGGTGCATGTAATTAGCGTCCGGCCGTTCCTGACTTCTGAGCATGCGTGTTTTGCACAGTACAACTTGTTGTACACACGATACAATGGTCGTACGACCGCTTGTTGGTACTTCCAAAGTTTTATAGTTTACTCATACAACTTCGGTTGCATGACCATCGTACATAGGCTGTTCTAATCGCGCGTACTAACGGTCGGATGATCACACAACGAGCGGTCGTACGACCGTTTGCATACGACCGACAAACCGTGTGTACAAGGCTTTGATGAATAATGAGGACTGGTATTGGTTGTTTGAATAAAGGTTGCCTGGTCCAATCATCAATTAGGGATCCATACAGAGATCATTAAGCATTGTTAGAGCGCTATAAATGTGGGGTCTTATGGGCCGGTAAGCAGTTTGGTGTGCAGGTGGAGGAGCACTGAAAGCGTGGCATGCAAAGAAGAATCACATTTTGAAGTGGAGTGTCACTTATTTGTTTTTGGACTGTATTTATTTTTTTATTTGGCACTTTCTATATTGAGCACTATGATGCATGTTAATTGTAAAGTTGACTGAAATTGACTGAATGAAGGGGCAGCACTTTTGGAATTATAATTAAATTTAAAGAGGCAGTGCAACACATTTTGTATATATATCTTTAATTATTTTGGTATCCAGAAAATAGTGAGTGTGCCTTTCCTATAGAAGTATTGGATTTCTGGGCAACTTAGGCCCATTTCACACTTATGCGACTTGTCCTGCGACTTGGGACTGAAAAGTTGCATGACAAGTCGCTCCCCATAATTTCCAATGAGTACCGTTCATATCTGTACGACTTCAAGTCGCGCCGACTTCAAAGTAGTCCCTGCATTACTTTGCTTGTTGCAACTTGAGGTCCATAGACTTTAATGTTAAACCCTCAAAGTCGAATAGATGCTATTTCTGTACGACTTTGTAATATGTTTTCATTGTGCTAAAGTTGCAACAAAGTCGAACCAAAGTCGTACTGATCCCAAATCGCATCAAAATCACAGTAAAATTGCATTGCACAAGTGTGAAAGGGGCCATTGTATTTTGGCTTATTTGATACACTTAAACATCTACCTTGAAATGATAAATTAATTTCCATCAAAAATTCAAACCTTTCCATAAACACATATTTTCATGCCATCCTAGTGTTAATGTTTATAGCATAAAAACAGGGTGTGACTCTTGTAATACAGAAAATAGAAATTCATTATACATTTACGTCATATTCTGTTCTGTGAAATATTTCTGAAAACCACATAATTTTGGTGCTATTGATACACTGATGACAGGCAAACAAATGGGTCACTTATGCAAACAAATGGGTGCTACAACAGAGAAACGCCTGCTTAACTCTTTGCTGAGTTTTGTTTAATTGTTTCATTTTTGTAGGGAAGGCAGCAATTGCATATATATATATATATATATATATATATATATATATATATATATATATATATATATATATACACAGTTGTGCTCATAAGTTTACATACCCTGGCAAAATTTATGATTTCTTGGCTATTTTTCAGAGAATATTTATGATAACACAAAGAACATAAACTACCCAAATGACCTTGATCAAAAGTTTACTTAGCCTGGTGATTTTGGCCTGATAACATGCACACACGTTGACACAAAGGGGTTTGAATGGCTATTAAAGGTAACCATCCTCACCTGTGATATGTTTGCTTGTAATTAGTGTGTGTGTGTAAAAGGTCAATGACTTTCTGGGCTCCTGACAGACCCTTGTATCTCTCATCCAGTGCTGCACTGACATTTCTGGACTCTGAGTAATGGGGAAAGCAAAAGAATTGTCAAAGGATCTGCGGGAAAAGGTAATTGAACTGTATAAAACAGGAAAGGAGGGTTATGAAAGATAACCAAGGAATTGAGAATGCCAATCAGCAGTGTTCAAACTCTAATCAAGAAGTGGAAAATGAAGGGTTCTGTTGAAACCAAACCACGGTCAGATAGACCAACTAAGGTTTCAGCCACAACTGCCAGGAAAATTGTTTTGGATGCAAAGAGAAACCCACAACTAACTTCAGGTGAAATATAGGACTCTCTGAAAACATGTGGTGTGGCTGTTTTCAAGATGCACAATAAGGAGGCACTTGAAGAAAGATGGGCTGCATGGTTGAGCCGCCAAAAAAAAGCCATTACTACGCAAATGCCACAAAGTATCCTGCTTACAATACGCCAAACAGCACAGAGACAAGCCGCAAACCTTCTGGCACAAAGTCATTTGGAGTGATGAGACCAAATTTTAACATAATACCGTGTATTGCCCCCTTTAACATCAATGACAGCCTAAATTATTTTGTGGTATTTGTGGAAGAAGCTCTTTATCTTCTCAGATGGTAAAGCTCCCCATTCCTCTTGACAAAAAGCCCAGTTGTGGCCGAAATTTTGAGTTTGCCTACCTGACCGTGGTTTGGTTTCAACAGAACCCCCTCATTGTCCACTTCTTGATTAGAGTTTGAACACTGCTGATTGGCATTCTCAATTCCTTGGATATATTTTTATCTGTTTAATATAGGTTAGGGTGTAAACTTTTGATCTCGGTCATTTGGGTAGTTTCTGTTGTCATTATGATTTAAAAAGAATAAACACAGTTGATTGATAATAAATGGCTTCAGCCAAACACTAACCATGAGTGAAAAAAAGGTTTTTGTGTTCTCATTCATATTCTCAGAAAAATGGCCAAGAAATCATAAATTCTGCCAGGGTATGTAAACTTATGAGCACAACTGTATATGCACACTATATTACCAAAAGTGTTGGGACGCCTGCCTTTACATGCACATGCCCTTTAATTGCGTCCCAGTCTTAGTCCGTAGTGTTCAATATTGAGTTGGCCCACCCTTTGCTGCTATAACAGCTTCAATTCTTCACTGAAGGCTTTCCACAAGGTTTAAGAGTGTGTCTATGGAAATTTTTGATCATTCTTCCAGAAGCGCATTTATGTAGTTAGGCACTGATGTGCACAAGAAGTCCTGGCTCGCAGTCTTCATTCTAATTCATCCCCAAGGTGTTCTATCAGGAGGTCAGGGCTCTGTGCAGGCCAGTCAAGTTCCTGCACCCCAAAGTTGCTCATCCATGTCTTTATGGACCTTGCTTTGCGCATTAGTATGCAGCCATCCCCATACTGTTCCCACAAAGTTGAGAGCATGAAATTGTCCACAATGTCTTGGTAAGCTGATGCCTTAAGAGTTCCCTTCACTGGAACTAAGGGGCCAAGCCCATCCCCTGAAAAACAACCCTACATCTTAATCCCCCCCTCCACCAAATGATTTGGACCAGTGCACAAAGCAAACTGCATGGATAAGTGAGTTGGAGGAACTGAGTGGAGGAACTTGACTGGCCTGCACAGAGTCCTGACCGCAACCTGATCCTTTGGTCTGAATTTGGAGACTACGAGCCAGGCCTTCTCATCCACATCAGTGCCTAACCTCACAAATGGGCTTCTGGAAGAATGGTAAAGCATTCCCATAGACACACACCTAAACCTTGTGGACAGTTTTCCCAGAAGAGTTGAAGCTGTTGAAGCTGCAAAGGGTGGGTCAACTCAATATTGAACCCTACGGACTAAGACTGGGGTGCCATTAAAGTTCGTGTGTGTAAAGGCAGACATCCCAACACTTTTGGTAATATAGTGTGTGTGTGTGTGTGTGTGTGTGTGTATATATATATATATTGTGTGTGTGTGTGTGTGTGTGTGTATATATATATATGTATGTATGTATATATATATATAATCAGTATCTCACAAAAAGAGTACACCCCTCACATTTTTGTAAATATTTTATTATATCTTTTCATGTGACAACACTGAAGAAATTACACTTTGCTACAATGTAAAGTAGTGAGTGCACAGCTTGTATAACAGTGTAAATTTGCTGTCCCCTCAAAATAACTCAACACACAGCCATTAATGTCTAAACCGCTGCCAACAAAAGTGAGTACACCCCTAAGTGAAAATGTCCAAATTGGGCCCAAAGTGTCAATATTTTGTGTGGCCACCAATATTTTCCAGCACTACCTTAACCCTTTTGGGCATGGAGTTCACCAGAGCTTCACAAGTTGCCACTGGAGTCCTCTTCCACTCCTCCATGACCACATCACGGAGCTGGTGGATGTTAGAGACCTTGTGCTCCTCCACCTTTCATTTGAGGATGCCGCACAGATGCTCAATAGAGTTTAGATCCGGAGACATGCTTGGCCAGTCCATCACCTTTACCCTCAGCTTCTTTAGCAAGGCAGTGGTCATCTTGGAGGTGTGTTTGGGGTCATTATCATGTTGGAATATTGCCCTGCGGCCCAGTCTCCGAAGGGAGGGGATCATGCTCTGCTTCAGTATGTCACAGTACATGTTGGCATTCATGGTTCCCTCAATGAACTGTAGCTCCCCAGTGTCGGCAGCACTCGTGCAGCCCCAGACCATGACACTCCCACCACCATGCTTGACTGTAGGCAAGACACACTTGTCTTTGTATTCCTCACCTGGTTGCCGCCACACATGCTTGACACCATCTGAACCAAATAAGTTTATCTTGGTCTCACCAGACCACAGGACATGGTTCCAGTCCTTATTCTACCATGTCCTTAGTCTACCAGGTGAGGAGTACAAAGACAAGCGTGTCTTGCCTACAGTCAAGCATGGTGGTGGGAGTGTCATGGTCAAACACACCTCCAAGAGGACCACTGCCTTGCTAAAGAAGCTGAAGGTAAAGGTTATGGACTGGCCAAGTAATTTTAGGGGACAGCAAATTTACACTGTTATACAAGCTGTACACTCACTACTTTACATTGTAGCAAAGTGTCATTTCTTCAGTGTTGTCACATAAAATGATAGAATAAAATATGTACAAAAATGTGAAGCGTGTACTCACTTTTGTGAGATACTGTGTATGTGTGTGTATATATATATATATATATAACATTTTTCTTTACTGAATAGGAACTTGGAAGTCCTGGTAATATTAACTAATTGCCGACCACCTGCCGCAGTTATACAGTTATACTGTGGCAAGGTGGCTTGGCTGAGCGAATCACCATAGGTCTACGTCGGTCCCTGCATGTGAGATTGTGGGCGCGCGCCCGCTGCACGTCGCGGGTCCAGCGGGACTCAATGTCCACCGGTGACCGGCCACCTGCGATTGCAGTACACAGGGGTAGAACAGGGATCTGCCTATGTAAACAAGGTAGATACTCGTTCTAACAGGGGACATCTCAGAGATATGCTGTTCCCAGCGATCGGGAACAGCGATCTCTGTGATGTCCCAGGCAGTCCATCTCCCCTACAATTAGAACACACCCAGGGAACACAGTTAGCCCCTTGATCGCCCCCTAGCATTAACCCCTTCCCTGCCAGTGTCATTTATACATTGATCAGTGCATTTTTATAGCACAGATCCATGTAATAATGTCACTGGTCCCCAAAAAGTGTAATTTGGTGTCAGATATTTCCGGCGCAATGTCGTAGTCCCGCTAAAAATCACAGCTCGCCGCCATTACCAGTAAAAACAATAAAAAATAAAAGTCCCTAAATCTATCCCATAGTTTGTAGACGTGATAACTTTTGCGCAAACCAATCAATATACGCTTATTGCAATTTTTACCAGAAATATGTAGATGAATACATATTGACCTAAACTTATGAATACATTTTTTTTTTTTGGATATGTATTAGAGCAGAAAGTGAAAAAAAATTTTTTCCAAAATTTTCACTTTTTTTTGTTTATAGCGCAAAAAGAAAGCTCTATTTGTGGGAAAAAAAAGGATGTGAATTTTGTTTGGGTACAACGTCGCACGACTGCGAAATTGTCAGTTAAAGCGACGCAGTGCTGTATCACAAAAAATGGGTTATTAAGGGGGTAAATCCTTCCAGGGCTCAAGTTGTTAATAATGTCTGTTTGACAATACTCTGATAAGTACAGTACATGTGTAGTGTATTTAACATGCAGCACAGTATTTAGTGTAAAGCAGTGTGAAGTATGTAATAGACAGCACAGAATAATAACAGAGCAGTCTGGAGTTTGTAACACTGATCACATAATGGAGTGACCCAGAGTATTTAAAGGAGTTGTAAAGGCAGAGGGTTTTTTATCTTGAGATAAAAACCTCCTGTGTGTAGCAGTCTCCCCAGCACCTTCCTAATTATTTACCTGAGCCCCATCTCTCTCCAGCGATGTCCACAAGTGTCTTAGATGTCCCAGACACTCCTCCTGATTGGCTGAGACACAGCAGAGGCGCCATTGGCTCCCGCGGCTGTCAATCAAAATCAGTCAGCCAATCAGGGGAGAGAGGGTGCGGGGCTGGGTCTGGGCTCCATGTTTGAATGGATACACGGAGCTGTGGCTTGGCTCGGGTGCCCCCTGTCGCAAGCTGCTGGCTGAGGGGGCACTCTATAGGAGGAGGGGCCAGGAGCAGCAAAGAGGGACCTGAGAATAGGAGGATCCAGGCTGCTCTGTGCAACTCCAACTGCACAGAGGAAGTAAGTATAACATATTTGTTATTTTTAACCACTTCAAGACCGTCTGCCCTCATATTACGGCAGCCGTTTGAAGTGGAATACCGTTGTTATGGTAGCAGATATCTTTTATTTCAGCAGGCGATTCTGCGCAAGAAAAAAGTGGTCTCAGCAGCGGATTCGCAGAGGTGAGAGATGCCCCCCTCCCCCGCCAGTTTCCAGTCATCTCCACCGCTTACCGGGCCCGTCGGCAGCGGCGGAGATGATCGGTTCCTCTCCCCCCAGTGTTCGTGAGCCGCCGAAGCCGTTCACCCGGCTCCATAACATGGCAGGAGAGAAGCGACGTCACAAGTCACTTCCGCCCATTGTTCTTAAAGGGCCTTTTTTTTTTTTTTTTTTGCACTGTCATTTTTTTCAAATTATTATTATTATTTTTGCATTTTAGTGTAAATATGAGATGTGAGGTCTTTTTGACCCCAGATCTCATATTTAAGAGGTCCTGTCATGCTTTTTTCTATTACAATGAATGTTTACATTTCTTGTAATAGGACTAAAGCTGATCACATTTAAAAAAAAAAAAAGAACAGTGTAAAAATAAAAATTAAAAAGTAAAATAAATAATTAAAAAAAAAAATTTCAAGCGCCCCGTCCCGCGAGCTCGCGCGCAGAAGCGAACGCATACGTAAGTCCCGTCCACATATGAAAACGGTGTTCAAACCACACATGTGAGGTATCGGTAGAGCGAGAGCAATAATTCTAGCACTAGACCTCCTCTGTAACTCAAAACTTTTTTAAACGTCGCCAATGGAGATTTTTATGTTGCAAAGCTTGTCACCATTCCGCGAGCTGACGCAATTTTGAAGCATGACATGTTCGGTATCATTTTACTCAGCGTAACATTGCCTTTCACAATATGGAAAAAAATTGGCCTTACTTTCCTGTTGTCTTATTTTTTAACTCATAAAATGGAATTAAAAAAAAAAAAATCACGCTTGTAAGACCGCTGCACAAATATGGTGTGGCATAAAGTTTTGCAACAGCCGACATTTTATTCTTTAGGGTGTTATAACCCTCAAATATTATATATTTTTTTCTAAGTAATTTTATAGCAGAAAAACCTGGTTTTAACTTGCAAACACCAAACTCCAAAAAGAGGCCTGGTCTTAAAGCGGTTAATTAAAAAAAAAACGAGCCTTTACAATCACTTTAAGCACTTGCCGCCCACCCACCGTCAAATGACAGAGGGGCGGTGCGGTTCTCGTTCTGGGACGACGTCACATGATGTTGTCCCAGAAAGCACGCTCCTGCGCACCGATTGCAGCTGCACCGTGTTGCCAGGACACGGCGCAACCTCGATCTGTTTAAGGAGCCGCAGTCGCGTGTAAACAAGGAAGTGCCGGTGATCGGCGCTCCTCACCTCAAACTGACAGAGTGTGTCGCTAGGAGAGCCGTTGAGCGGCATCTCCTCACAGAGGACATCTAGGGATGTAATCAGGCCACCAATCAGTGCCTACAAGTGCCCAGCAGTGCCAACAAGTGCCCACCAGTGCCAGCAATCAATGCCCACAAGTGCCACCAGTCAGTGCCCATTAGTGATGCCAGTCAGTGCTGGCTATTAGTGCTGCCTATCAGTGTTGCCCATCAATGCCACCTATCAGTGCCACCCATCAGTGCCTATAAATGCAGCATATTAGTGCCTCCTCATCAGTGTCACCTAATCAGTGCCCATAAGTGCTGTCTCATCAGCGCCCATAAGTGCCACCTCATCAGTGCCCATCAGTGCAGCCTATCAGTGCCTCCTGATCAGCACACATCAGTGAAGGAGAAAAATTACTTATTTACAAAATTTACTGACAAAAACTAAGAAAAACTTAAAAAAAAAAAACATTTGGGTCTTTTTTTTTAAATACCACCAAAAGAAAGCTCTATTTGTGTGAAGAAAAAGATAAACATTTCACATGGTTACAGTGTAGACGGCGCAACTGTCATTCAAAGTGTGACAGCACTGAAAGCTGAAAAATGGTCTGGGCAGGGGGTGAAAGTGACCAGTATTGAGGTGGTTAATGTACAGCACAATGTACAAAGTGGGATAGTTGAGAGAATGTAGCAGCTCAGCCAGAATGGACAATTTTGCTAGTATCATTGTAAGCATAGAGCTGACTCCACACTGATTTCTTTCATGTGACAGGGTTTGAACGGCACTCAATTCTACACCCTAGATTTCTTCTTTAATATTACCAAAGGATATGATACAAAATAAAAAATAGCCTCAAATAGTCTACAGTCAAATTCACAAATTGAAGACATTTGGCACCATCAATGCTCAGGAGTCCTTCAATGGGTTAAATATTCACACTTGACAAATCTTTGTCACTTGTAAATAACTTCTTTTTTTTTACAGGCAGGAACAGTTTTCATGTTTAGTTAGTTAGACAGGGTCAATTATGATGCAGCACCAGCAGCTTTCTTCATCTTCCTTTTGATGTCCTGCAGCTGAACAGAGCGCCAAGGGTGCAAAAGGAAGGTGAGTATATGCAGTTTAGGGAGGGCAGAAGTTAAGTGAACCTATTTGCTTGTATGAGCAAAGCAGAGCTTCAGTTTAATCAGGACTATGACTTTTGAAACTACAAAATGGCTAATTTAAACTTGAAAATGTAAAAAATATTTGATAAAACAAGTCAACATCTCCACTGTTATTCCCACACACTTGCTGGAATTGACCATATGGGATAGAATTCATGAACTGTGGGGGATTTCAGCAGAGCAATGAACTTACCTGGGAATTTTTCATGATCTTAAAGCCTAGTACACATGATCAGAAAATCATATGAAAAATACCACTTTCAAAGCGATCGTACTATAATCTGATCGTTAGTACACAGCTTTCGAGAGCTGATCGCAACAGGTCTTCCGAAATTATCTGAAGGGACAAGCAAAAAACTTTTCTCCTATGATACCAGATTGTACGATTTTCATTTAATCAGTACAGTTTTTGTACAATACAAATACAATATGTTACATCACTTCCGAATTTTTATTCTGCCGTACGAGAATTTTCACAACTTTAGTAACTTATTCATTTTCGATATGGAGACTAGCATGCAAAAAAAACAGAAGATCATTTGTCTGATAATCTCATTGTGTGTACCATAACAGTTAGACAAGGTGAAAAGACAGGGAAAGCTAATAGTAACGTGCGAAAGGTGCTGCACCAAAATGAAAGCTTTGGTTTAATAGCTCCGGCATATATGGGGATAATGGGGCTTTGTATATATAGTAACAGATCTGCGTGGGATTAAATTAACAGACAGCACTAACTTGACAGTATGGATGCAAAAAAGGGCATTGCTCTTGATGCCTGGATTACAAAGGAGCAGTTTTTGAATATGTGGCCAGGGCTGGTGCAAGGATTTTTGACACCCTAGGCAAAACCTCATTTTGCCACCCCCACACCCCCACCGCACCACCACCTTTTCCTTGGCCATGTATCAGTGGACACAATTATCGCCAGCATTGATGTCAGTGGATGCATTAAGCCCCCCCAGCATTGATGTCAGTGGATGCATTAAGCCCCCCCAGCATTGATGTCAGTGGATGCATTAAGCCCCCCCAGCATTGATGTCAGTGGATGCATTAAGCCCCCCCAGCATTGATGTCAGTGGACGCATTAAACCCCCCAGCATTGATGTCAGTGGACGCATTAAACCCCCCAGCATTGATGTCAGTGGACGCATTAAACCCCCCAGCATTGATGTCAGTGGATGCATTAAAAGCCCCAGCATTGATGTCAGAGGACGCATTAAACCCCCCAGCATTGATGTCAGTGGACGCATTAAACCCCCCAGCATTGATGTTAGTGGACGCATTAAAACCCCCAGCATTGATGTCAGAGGACGTATTAAACCCCCCAGCATTGATGTCAGTGGACGCATTAAACCCCCCAGCATTGATGTCAGTGGGTGCATTAAAACCCCCAGCATTGATGTCAGTGGACGCATTAAAACCCCCAGCATTGATGTCAGTGGACGCATTAAAACCCCCAGCATTGATGTCAGTATTATTAACCCCCCCATTGTGGTCAGTGGCACTGATATTTATCCCTGTCCATGACCATCAATGTGGGAGGAGGGGGTTAATAATACTGACATTGCCACAAATGCAGAAAGGGGGAGAGGGGTTAAAATGTCACTGCCATGAGGACAATGCAAGGTGGGGGATGGGTGAGTAACTTTCACTGCCACTGACTCCCCCCCATCCCCCACCTGCCTCGGTGGACACAGCATTGTTAACACCTTCCTCACTTCCACCCTGTTACAGTCTCATTCACCTAGTGCTCTGGCAATTAGGTAATTAGCTTACCTCAACACACACCTGCTCCTGGACGGCTAACATCTCCTTCTGAGTGCCGGTGGGGGCCGGACAGGACAGACAGGCAGGCGGCTCGGCATTCACCATGGGTTCAGACGGGCGGTTCAGACAGGTGGCTGGGCGGGCAGCAGGGGGTTCAGACTTGTGAGCGGGCAAACGGTGGGGCTTAGGCGGCAGCTTCAAACATGTGGGCGGGAGATTGAGTCAGCAGGCAGGCGGGATTTCTAAAGCTAGCCGCATACCCATACCGTCAACAAGAGCCTGGCTGAAGATCCAGTCCCGCAGCTGGAGAAAGGGGGACCCAGCCATTCCAGCCTGCACTGTGCTGTTTGGAATGACAGAAAGTCCCCTTTCCTTTTTCAGGCTGTCCCTAACTCACACAGCCGAGGAGGCCCTAGTCGGGAGCACCCCTGGCGCCCCCTAGTGATGTGCACTCTAGGCGGCCGGCTACCTTGCCTAAGGTTAGAGCCAGCCCTGTATGTGGCAATACAAATGGGCAATTGCGACAATACGTGGGCAACAAATAGGCACTAGTGACAATGTGAGAGCAACAAATGAGCAATTGTGACAATATACAGCAATGCCATAAACAACAAAAAAAATGATGTACTTCATAATCCATTCCTGTTGCTTCCTCTCCTTTGTGGAGCTAATAGTTCAAGTATGAATGCTCACATATACAGTTTAGCTACACAGTGAAACCATACAAGTCTCATAATATATACTAGAGATTACTGTTGTCCTATTTTTAGACATTTTCAGAGGAACCTGTGCTAGTAAAAGCATTTGACTGAATTAATCTGCTCACCAATGACATCACCATGATAGAGACCTTTTATTATTGACTCCTTGTATGGCTTTGCCATGTCACATGACCTAAAGCCAGAGTATTGAAATAAAATTCAAGGACGTTCAGTCAGTAAAATTTTCTTCCAGCAGATATATGAATCTCATATCTGTGCTACAACTCACATCCTAGTATATGTAATCATTTTATGTCTGTCATAAAAAATGTACAATTTTCATAGCATTTTAATAATATTTATTGTCAATTTCCAGTGTACACTTATATTATGGGGTTGATTTACTAAACCTGGAGAGTGCAAAATCTGGTGCAGCTCTGCATATAAACCAATCTGCTTCCAGGTTTTTTTTTGTCCAAACTTAAAGTGGTAGTAAACCCTCCTATCATTTTTAGGCAAGGAAGCTGCCATCTTGGCCTATTTTTAATTTACAACTGCCATGATGCTGCACATGTGATCAGCTATGACACCAGCCATTGGATGGTTTGACAGTTTGGTTTAAAGCACAACCAATGGGAGTGTTACATTTCCGGCATTTAAAGTGTTAAATGGATGGGTTTACTACCGCTTTAATTGAACAAGCTGGAGTTAGAAGCTGATTGGCTACCATGCACAGCTGCACCAGATTTTGTACTCTCCGTGTTTAATAAATCAAACCCATTTGTCCATATCAAAGTGCCCTAGTACTTTTTAGAATGAGGCAGGCAGAGGGCAAGTGGCAGAGCAGGCAGCAGGTGTGGATGGAGGAAGTTCCACGTTCGTCCTCCTGTATTGCTGAGGGCAGGGCATGCATGTAACATCAATAGTTGTTAGGATGCTGGTGGTCCTAACAGCCATTAACTGCAGGGGGGTGGGGAACCTGTGCTGAGAACTGGCTGGCTGGCAGTCCGGATAGAACTCTCACTTGGTTTGACTACAGGCCACATTTTACTATTTAGTGATCCCTGACCAAAAGCATTGAGATGCCAGTAGTGGAAGACCTACCATGGCACGGCCCTGTCATAGAGATGTGAGCAGCCCAGGAATGTGAGCCCCTGCTCCTAGCCAACAGGAGACTCCTGTCAGTCTTCAGCGGCTGAGTCTGAGGGCAGCCTAGGCAAAATCAATAGCCAGATTTTTCCGAGAAAGCACTGGAGAGTCCCCTGTGATGGCACAAATTACATACATAGTTACATTGTTACTGTCACGTACCTGGTGGTCAAGTCAGACCTGTGCAGGGGACAACCTCTCTTACGGCCCTGGTTCGAGAACCCCTGGTAGTGGGAACAAGGAGTTCTGGAGCACAGGGGGGCACGAGGGCTGGACTTAGTCCCTGGTGGTAGTTGAGAGTCCACTGGAACTCTTGCAGACAGAAGAATGGTGATGCAGGCCGGGTCAGTAACAGGTTGGCAGTACAGTACAGAAGGATCAGGCAGGCGGATGGTTGGGTGCAGGCAGGGTCGGCAACGTGCGGGCAGCAGAGGTACAGAGAAGCAGGCAAAAAGTAGTCGTAAACAGGCCGGGGGTCAGGGCAGGCAGAAAGCAAACAAAGTCCAAGGAAAGCCGGGGTCACAGATACAAGAAGTCTCTTCAGAGCAACACGCTGGGTCACAGGGTACAGGAACGCTGTAGATCGGACGGCACTTGCTTCCAAAGTGCTGTCTGCTTAAATGGCCGCTCCATTGTTGGCACATACGCGTGTGCACGGGTGTGCGTGCATGCTATGTGCGCCCGCGCATAGGCGATACAATGGCCCGGGATGATTCCTTACATTGCCCACCCCAAGGGGCAGCCTTTGGATGCCCAACTGGGCCCTCTTGGTCAGATGTCTTCTCCAGAACGCCCTGATTAGCTCTCTGGCATGCAGGTGGTTCTCTGGCTCCCAGGAGCTTTCTTCAAGCCCATCCTTTCCACTTTACCAGAAACTGGATGATTCCCCCTCTCTTCCTGCAGTCGAGGATGGTCTCCACCTCAAACTCCTCCTCTCCGTCCACCAAGACCAGTTCTGGTGGGGCTGTGTTGCGCCCAGGGAAGAGGTCCTTGACCACTGGCTTAAGTAGGCTCACATGGAAGACGGGGTGAATGTGGAGTGAAGAGAGTAGATCCAGTTCAAATGCTACTTTGTTGATTTGTCTCTTTACTGGGAAAGGGCCAATGTATTTTGGCCCCAGTTTTCTGGAGGGGCAGGACAGCCTCAGGTTTTTTGTTGATAACCAGGCCCGCTGGCCCGGTTGCAGCTCCAATTCTCCTAGTCTTCCCTTGTCAAAACTTTTCCTACTGAGTGCCTGGGTCTGGGAAAGAGTTTCCTGTAACAGTTTGTTGTTTTCCTCTAAGAACTTGGTGACTTCCAGTACAGCAGGTAGTGCTCTCCATTGACAGGCCAGGTAGGAAGGTAGGATGGTAGCCGAGGTTCGCCCAGAATGGAGTATGCTTAGATGCAAATCTCTCTGAAAGTAGGAAGAGTAACAGCGGAGGTACTGCTCGAGGGTCTGATTAGTTCTCTCCGCTTGGCCGCTTGACTGTGGGTGATATGCGGAGCAGAAGGCTAGATCAATTTCTAAGGAGGAGCACAGAGATCTCCAGAAGCGGGACATAAATTGTGCCCCTCGGTCCAAGACTATGTTACTGGGGATGCCGTGAAGGCGGACCACCTCTTTGATGAATGTTTCAGCTGTTTCAGCTGCTGTGGGGGTGCCCTTCATGGGTATGAAGTCGGCCATTTTTGTGAGGCGATCTACCACCACAAGAATGGTACTGAAGCCTGCAGATGGAAGCAACTCAACTATATAGTCCATCGAGATCTGGGACCAAGGTCATTCCGGAATGGGTAATGGATTCAGCAGACCCCAGGCTTTAGACCTCTCAGTCTTGCTCTTGGCACAGACAGGGCAAGCACTCACATAATCCTTGCAGTCCTCATTTAAGCGAGGCCACCAAAATGAGCGGGAAAGCAGCTCTGCCATCTTGCGACCCCTGGCTAGTTTGAGGTCGTGGCAGAGTTCAAGCACTGCTAGGCGCAGCTCCTGTGGGATGAAAAGTCAGTTACCTGACCACCACCAAAGCCCGTCTCTTATGGTGACCCCAGAATCTGGTGGCACGGTGCAACCAACTAAGGATCGTCTGATCCGGGTGAGAAAGTCCTCTTGGGCCAGCAGGAAGTTATTGGCAGGTAGAATGGGGTCTGGAGGAGAGGAGTCCTCCGGCTCATGGAACATTCTGGACAGGGTGTCCGGTTTCACATTTTTGGACCCAGGCCTGTATGTTATGTGCAGCTGGAACCTTGAGAAGAACAGTGCTCACCTTGCCTGTCAAGGTTTTAGCCTCTTAGCAGTCCGCAGATACTCGTTCTTGTGGTCTGTGAAGACCAGAACAGTGTGAGTAGCGCCTTCCAGAAGGTACCGCCATTACTCCAGGGTGGATTTGATTGCCAGCAGTTCCCGGTCACCGACGTTGTAGTCTCTCTCGGGGGGGTGAGAGCTTTTGGGAGAAGAAGGCAATGGGATGGAGCGTGGCCTTCGGGCCTCATCTCTGAGAGAGAACTGCTCCCACTGCTGTCTCGGATGCATCCACTTCAAGAACATAGGGCAGAGCCGGTCTGGGTGTTTAAGGATGGGAGCAGAGGTAAACAGTTCTTTGAGTCTTGTGAAGGCTTCTTGGGCTTCAGGAGTCCAACGGAAGTGAGAGTCCTGCTTCGTGAGCTGGGTGATAGGCGCAATGACCGCCGAAAACCCCTCAATGAACTTTCTGTAGAAGTTTGCAAATCCTACGAACCGTTGTACATCCTTCTTGTTGGCTGGTGCTGGCCAGTCTAGGATGGCTGAGACCTTCTGTGGGTCCATAATTATTCCGGTAACCGAGATGTCAAAGCCAAGGAAGGAGATGCTGGTGCATTCAAAAGAGCATTTTTCCGCTTTGGCGTATAGGCCATGTTGCCGAAGGCGGGCAAGCGCACATCTCACGTGCCTGCGGTGTTCCTCCAGGGAAGGGCAGAAGATTAGGATATTATCCAGATAAATCACTACGATTTGGTCTAGTCTCTGAAGATATTGTTCACCAGGTGTTGGAACATAGCGGGGGCATTACGAAGTCCAAACGGCATAACGAGGTACTTGTAGTGACCAAACCTAGTTCGGAAGGGCGTCTTCCACTCATCCCCTTCCTGTATGTGGATGGGATTGTATGCCCTGTGGAGGTCCAACTTGGTGAACACAGCTGCAGTTCCTAACCTCTGGAAGAGTTCGGGGACCAGAGGCAGGGGATACAGGTTTTTGATAGTGATCCGGTTAAGATCCTGGTAATCTATACAGGGCCTGAGGGAGTGATCTTTTTTCTCCACAAAGAAGATCCCCGCTCCGGCAGGTGAGGTGGAGGGTCTGATGAACCCCTTTTATAGGTCCTTGTCAAGGTAGGCCTTGAGGGCCACTAGCTCTACCTCAGACAAAGGGAAAATCCGGCCGAAAGGAACTTCAGCTCCGGGTAGGAGGTCAATCGGACAATCATATGATCTATGCGGTGGTAGGACATCAGCTCCCTTCTTACTGAACACGTCCAGAAGGTCATGGTAAGGTACAAGTACAGCCAGGCGGGTGTCCTGGTCGTGTTCAGTGTACAGACAGAGTACAGATGATGGGATGTCCGAAGGCTGCGGCAGGCAATGCTGGTGGCAGTAGGGAGAGCTGAACTGCACATCCCCTGTAGCCCAGTCAATGTGGGGGTTATGCATCCGGAGCCAGGGGAGGCACAAAATGACTGGGAATAGAGGGGATGCAATGGCGTCCAGCAGCAAGAATTCCAAGTGTCCCCCCACCGTCTTGGTGGGTACAGGGATGGTTTCCTGGGTGACGGTGCTGGACTTAATGGTGGTTCCATGGGCCAGCTGGACGACCATGGGATGGTCTTTAGGTCGAAGTGGGATCTTGTGGTTGGCTGCAAAAGTGACGTCAACAAAGCAGCTGCAGGCTCCTGAATCAACGATTGCCTGTACCAGGGTATCCCCGCTGGGAAGCTGTAAAGATAGAGGGAGAACAAGGTGAGCTTTGTTACTTGGCATGTACATCACGTTTTCCTGGGTAGGAGTGGCACACTTACCGGCCTTAGCATGGCAGTTCCTCACCAGATGCCCAGGCCCTCCACAGTATAGGCAGAGGCTAAGTGCCATAAGTCTCTGATGCTCTTCTGAGGTTAATGGCGGGCGGAGAAGCCCGATTTGCATGGGTTTGGGCTGGTCTGGTGGAGCGGAGGAGGAAGAGACAGCTGGACTGGAGCCAGGTTAGCTGGGTATTCTGGGCATCATCCAGGTGAGGCGTGCAGCCCCTGTGGACCTCTCAGCCCTGCGTTCCCACAGGCGACAATCAATCTGTATGGACAGATTGATCAGGGCGTCAAGGGTGTGAGGCACCCCAACGCGAGCCAGCTCATCCTTGAGGGGCTCTGAGAGACCCAGCCTGAATTGGTAACAGAGGGCCGCATCGTTCCAGGCAGTGTCAGTGCTCCAGCGCCGGAATTTGGAGACATACTCCTCCGCTGTGCGGCGGCCTTATTGGAGGGTGTAGAGAGCTGCTTCCGCAGTGGCCGCTAGGTCGCCTCCAATGAAAAAGTCAGTGACTGGAGGGCGAAATACAATTTGCACAAGTTACGCAAGGCGCGGAACTTCCGGCGGTCCCCCGAAAACCACTCTGGCATGGGCACCTTGGGCTCCGTGGGCAGAGCCATGATGGTGCATGGAGAACACTGAGTGGGACTGGCTGGGGCTGACATGGAGAGCTCCTGGACTCTCCCTTCCAGACGGGTGTATCCCTCCTCTAGATTCTTTACAGCTTGAGTGAGGCCAGCCAGATGCACACACAGGTCATCCATGGGAGAGGTCCCCTGCGCAGACTTGGACACGGCTGTCCGTTACTGTCACGTACCTGGTGGTCGAGTCTGACTTGTGCAGGGGACAACCTCTCTTACGGCCCTGGTTCGAGAACCCCTGGTAGTGGGAACAGGGAGTTCAGGGGGGCACGAAGGCTGGACTTAGTCACTGGTGGTAGTTGAGAGGCCACTAGAACTCATGCAGACAGAAGAATGGTGATGCAGGCCGGGTCGGTAACAGGCTGGCAGTACAGTACAGAAGGATCAGGTGCAGACAGGGTCGGCAACGTGCGGGCAGCAGAGGTACAGAGGAGCAGGCAAAGAGTAGTCGTAGACAGGCCATGGGGTTAGGGCAGGTAGAAAGCAAACAAAGTCCAAGGAAATCCGGGGTCACAGATACAGGAAGTCTCTTCAGAGCAACATGCTGGGTCACAGGGTACAGGAACGCTGTAGATCGGACAGCACTTGCTTCCAAGGTGCTGTCTGCTTAAATGGCACCATTCCCGGAGCATACGCGCACGCACAAGCTACGTGCGCCCGCGTATAGGCGATCCAATGGCCCAGGGTGATTCCTTACAGTTACATAGTTAGGTTGAAAAAGACACAAGTCCATCTAGTTCAGCCAATAAAAAAAAGAAAAAATATATATAACTATACAATCCCATATATACAATCCTTCACCCACAATTGATCCAGAGGAAGGCAAAAAACCCCAGCAAAGCATGATCCAATTTGCTATAGCGGGGGAAAAAATTCCTTCCTGATCCTCTGAGAGGCAATCTGATTTTCACTGGATGAACTTACCTATAAATGTTAGTACCCAGTTATGTTATAGACATTAAGGAAAGAATCCAGGCCTTTTTTAAAGCAATTTACTGTGCTGGCCTGAATCACCTCTGGAGGGAGTCTATTCTATTCCACATTTTCACAGCTCTAACCGTGAAGAAACCTTTCCGTATTTGGAGATTCAGTTTGGTTGCACTTTCTCCAGTATCCTTTTTGAGAACTGGAGCCCAAAACTGAACTTCATATTTCAGATGAGATCTTACAAATGATTTGTACAGGGGCAAAATGATGTCTCTCTCTCTGGAGTCCATACCTCTCTTAAAGCGGAGGTCCGCCAGGTCTGCCTAGAACTAAAAAAAATAAAAATCAGTAGCTACACATACTGTAGCTGCTGACTATTAATAATAGGACACTTACGTGTCCTGGAGTCCAGCGATGTCGGCACCCACCGCCGATCTTCGGATTGGGGGTTGGATGCAGCCGCGTCCATTGCAGATAAGGGGACCCGGCAACGCAGCATTAAAGCTTCACATCGGGTGCCCTACTGCGCATGTGCGAGGCTCCGCTGCACTCCACTATTGGCAGAGCGAGGAAGGAGCCGGGCTGCTGACGTCAGCAGCTGCGGACATTGGCCTGAGCTCCCGGATGTGGGGAAAAGGACGGGTGTCCTCTCACCCCTCCCCACCCCCATAAGGTGCCAAATGTGACACCTGGGGATGGAGGAATCCGATCAGCGTAAGTTCCACTTTTGGGTGGAACTCCGCTTTAATACAAGAAAGGATTTTGCTCACTTTGGAAACTGCAGCTTGGCATTGCATGCCATTATTAAGCTTATGATCTACCAGAACCCCCAGATCCTTCTCCACTATGGATTCCCCCAGTTGTACTTCCCCTAGTATGTATGATGCATGTTCTTAGCCCCCAAGTGCATAACTTTACATTTATCTACATTAAACCTCATTTGCCACATATTCGCCCAATTAAACAGTGCATTGAGGTTGGCTTGTATGTTGGAGACATCCTGTAAAGACGTTATTCCACTGTATAGCGTGATGTCATCTGCAAAGACTGAAATGGTACTTTTAATCCCAGACCCTATCACATTGAAAAGTAAGGGTCCCAACACTGAACCTTGGGGTACACCACTGATAACCTTAGACCATTCACAGTATGAATCATTAACCACTACTCTCTGAATTCAGTCTTTTAGCCAGTTTTCTATCCATTTACAAACTGATCTTTCCAAGCCTGTAGACTTTACTTTTCACATTAGCCGTGTGTGGGGAACGGTGTCAAACGCTTTTCCAAAATCCAAGTATACCACGTCCACCGCCACCCCTCTGTCCAATGTTTAACTTACATCCTCATAAAAAGAAATCAGGTTTGTTTAACAACTCCTGTCTTTCATAAATCCATGCTGTCTGCTGCTTAAAATATTTTTTCCAACAAGAACTCATCTATGTGGTCTTTTTATTAAACTCTCCAGTATCTTCCCAACTATAGAAGTTAAACTAACAGGTCTATTGTTACTTGGCAAAGACTTTGATTACCTTTAAATATATGAGCACCGCGTTGGCCCTACGCCAATCCAGTACTATTCCAGTCATTAACAAGCACCTAAAAATTTGATACAATGGCTTTGAAATGACAGAGTTCAATTCTTTTAGGATCCGTGGGTGTATGACATCTTGTCCAGGTGCTTTATCCACCTTTATTCTGTGTAAATATTTCTGGACCATTTCATTTTTGACCCATTGTGGATCATCTGGGGCTGTGTCATTACCACCCCCATTATGGACATGAGCTGCCCCACTGTGTATACACAGAGCTGAAGAAAGTATTTAACAAGTTTGCGTTCTCTTTGTCCCCAGTCACCCACTCTAGATTATTTTGTAAAGGGCCTACATGCTCAGACCTGACCTTTTTTACTATTAATATATTTGAAGAATTTTTGGGGGTATGTCCTGCTATCTTTTGCAATCTGTCGTTTGTTTTGTATTTTTGTGTCCTTGATTTTCTTTTTACATATTCTGTTATATTCTTTGTAACATTTAAAAGATGATCGTGTTTCTTGATTTTTATATTTTTTAAAAGCTCTTTCTTTTCTTATCATTTATATTTTTTTAACTTTGGCTGTGAGCCACATAGGTTTTACTTTTAGCCCTTTAAACGTATTGCCCATGGGAATATACGTTGCAGTGAGTTTGCATACAGTCTTTTTGAAAGATTCCCATTTCTGTTCTGTGTTCATTGATGTCAATATTCCCTCCCAGTCTAAGTCTTGGAGAGCAGCCCTCATCCTTGGAAAATTTGCTCTCTTAAAGAAAAGTGTTTTTATCTTTCCCGTATGTTTGTTGCTTACAGCTTACATTAAATTAAATCATGTTATGGCTACTCAGTTGTACTTTTATATGAATATTGGTAATAAGCTTTGCATGGTTTGTGATTACCAAGTCCTGCAAAGCATAATTCCTAGTTGGGGCCTCAATAAACTGGACCATAAAATTGTCCTGTAATAGGTTTATAAATGTTTGCCCTTTAACTGTCCCAGCAGTGCCATTACTCCAGTTAATTTCTGGGCAGTTAAAATCCCCCATTATTATCACTGTCCCAGCCCTTGCAGCCCTTTCCACCTGTGCAAGAAGCTGAGTCTCCACCTCCTCTTTAAGGAGGAAGGGAGGTCTATAACAAACTCCAACGATAACCTTTGTAGTGACAGTAACTTTTAAGTACAGTTTAGTGATTAGAACAATCTAAAACTTAGCTTTCCAAGTTGAGTGAAAATGATCTATATATTGAATTATTCCATAGATACTTTATATACATACATTTATTGTTGGAATAAAAATATGAATATAAAGAAGATGGTGGAAATGGAAAACATTGTCCTTGATTTTTTTTTTAATTACCAAATGATTTGTGTATTTTGGATTGTGATGTGAAGCCCTGCATCGCATACATTTAACCGCTCATCTAGCTAAATATGTCACTATATCGATAAGTTTTGCCCATTTGTATTAGGTTATTAGATATTAGACATCAGAAGAATTTGGTGTCATAGCAATGCTTTTACACTACAGTCTAATACACCTAAAACTATTTAGTCCTTGTTTGATACTTTCATGGCCCCCAACTGCATATGTCAAGGCACAATGAAAAAAGAAAAAACATATTTAGTACTTCTGTTCAAATTTTCTCATGTTTTATCCCTTTAAACAGGCTGCAAATACAGAAAAATAACTTTGCTCCTGCCTTCCTCTTTGACCCGACAACACAGCACATTTTCAGCTCTGACTTCTTAGCCTGCCTACTTCACTTCTGATGAATTACATAGAACAAACTCATCTTCATAACTCCTGCTTGTGTATAGGAAGTTATTAGCTCTCCGAAATTCTAGTAAAATCGATGGGTATTTTTTGCACTTGGACCCCTTTCACAGTTTTCAGGCGTTTTAGCGCTAGAAATAGCACCGGTAAAGTGCCTGAAAACTGCCTCCCATGCCACCCGAGTGTGAAAGCCCAAGTGCTTTCACACTCGGGTGGTGCGTTGCAGGATGGGAAAGAAAGTCAACCAAAAGCAGCATCTTTGGGGTGGGTTGGAAGTGCTGTATGCAGCGCTCCCAAACCACCCCTGCTCATTGGAATGAATGGGCAGTGCTTCGGAGGTGCCTGAAAAGTGATTGAGAAACAGGAGTTTTTAACCCCTTCTTTGGGGTTAAAAGAGCCCCACTAGCGGCCGCTTAAACAGTGGTAAAGTGCCGCTAAAACGAGTGATACTTTACCACTGATCAGGCCGCGGCCCCAGTGTGAAAGGGGTCTAATCAAATAGATATAACAAAACATCTTGATGGTATATTTTGCAAAAAAAAAAAAATGGGGAGAAAATAACAAAAAAGTGCATTTTGAGGAATTAAGTTGAACGCCAGAGTCCAGCCTTTTCTTGAGTCTTGCACAGTTTTACAGGCTTCTCTCCTGTACTGAAATTGCATATTCAGGTTTCACCGTACACTATGAGCTTATCTTAAGAATGCCCATTCCTCCAGACTGACATACCCATCAAGACATTTTAATATTTGTATAACTCTTTCTAAGAGACAGCCTGCTACTTGCATCAGGACTGAGGGCTCTTAAGAGGAGTATTGAGACAAGGGTCTCTGATGTTTTCACAATGTAAAGCACACTACCAGTCCTTCCCAGCAGCCATGATCTGCCTGCATTGCATAGAGAAGAAACAAAAAAGTTTTATTCAAATTTGCAGGGTGATGACGGTTGAAAGGAGGAACCAGGGAAGGCAATATAAGCAGAATAAATATCAGCTTTAAAAAAGTAGAAGAATCAAACAAAAGTCTATCATGTCTTCACTCTTTCTCTACAGCATTTGTCAGCTGCTAAAGTACAGGATTACTTTATAAAAATCAACAATATGTAAAATGTTTATTATAGCATGATTTATTTTACAGTAGAAAATCAGAAATTTGCTAATTTATGTTTCTGGTCTTCACTTACTAATTACAAAAGACACAAGCTTTAGAATGGAAACATTGACTAAATATCATGAATAAGAGCTCAGACAGAACTTAGTAGCTGTTGCATATGGATTGGCTAAGCTAAACCATATGTTAAGCGTAAAGAAAAGTTTACAGCTCGAAATGGGTCTTTAATGTGGAAACTACCGTAAAAGTGACGACCACAACTTTTTTAAATTAAAGGGACAGTAATGCTATTAGCTAAAGAAGGCCTTTTTATAGTTTATAATTGAAAATCCTTTACATTAAAACATCCAGGAATAGCAAGATAATTTCAATTGAAGCAATAAGAATTTTAAAAAGAGTCACAGACATTTTTTAATGGGAACTGTAATCCATTTAATATTATAGGCATGAATAGTATGTAAAAGAGATAAGCATTTTTTTAAGAGATAAGCAATTTTGTGCCTTGCTTATTCTCATTGCACTGAATGCCTATAAGTCAGTGTTTGTCTAATGAAAAACAGTAGATTCTCAGCAGTCTCCGAAGACATGAAAAATCTCAATGCACTTGGTGCACAGAAATCATGTGATCTAGGCTTTAGGCCACACAAGGATGGCTTTATAGAAAGTAAAAATGTACATAACGCATATAGCTAATGCCTGTGAAGCAGGGTGTTCAGCTGGCTGGGGGAGTGGGTTGTGTGCTCCCTTATCTTTAGCAGTGGTAGAGGACTTGTGGCTGCAGCCACGTGGAATCATGCAAGTTGTAATCCAGAGGGAATGCCACACTGCAGAGCGGAATACAGCTGTAAACAACAGTAGCCAAAGGGTCTTGAAGGTAGGAGCTGGAGAGGAGTGAGAGTTTCCTGGGCTTGAAGTGGGAGATCAGGGTCTTTGTTGTTTGGGAACTGGACCAGTGAGATCTGCACTTGTGTGTTGGGACCAGAGGGTACAGGCCTGCATGCTAGGTGTCCTGGGACTGAGAACTGAGCCACTGAGAGGGAACATTCTTTTCCTACTAGGACAAGAGCAGTACAGACCCACTGCCTACGTGTGTCTGTGCCTAGACCAGACAGAGCCACTAAGAACCAGAGGGCTGAGACTGAGCCTATTGGGACCAGATTCCCGAAGACAGAGTTAGAGGGACTGTCCAACATTCACGTGCCCAGTGCCAGGACTGGTGAGCCACTGCTGTATGTGTGATCTTTACTGCTGTTAACAGATCATGAAGGGGCTAGTCTGTACTAGGAGCAAACTGCTGCATGCAGGGGTGGTAACTAAAGCCTCGTACACACGGTGCAATTGTCGTACGACCGCACGTACAACTTTTCCCAAAATCATCTGTCCATGATTTTGTCTAGCGTACTGACGCGAGTAAAGTTATCGTTCAACAAATGCGAACATAGTGACGTGCTACAACTGAACACTTCCAGCTCATTCCTGGGTTCCGAACATGCATTTTTGTACTTACAACTTTTGTTTGTCCAACTTCTGTACAAGCGAGCCCAAAATCAGACGACGCCTTGTCGGCAGACAAAAGTTACGATAATTCAAAGTCAGCTGTCCAATGGAGCGTACTAATGGTCGGATCATCGGATGACAGGCTGTCGTACGACAATTTTAGGCCGATAATTGTACCGTGTGTACGGGACTTTAGTGTACCACCATATAGACTGGGCCCCAACATTAGCCAGCTTAAGTTTGAAAATTAAGAATCAGATACTATACAAATATCTGGGACACTTTTTTGAGCCGTTGTTGCAGATTGTTACTGGGAGACTTTTCATTTATATTTTTCCTTGTTTATGCTATTCTTGGTATTATTGTGGTCTAAATTAACTGTCATATCATTGCTAGTATTCACTTCAGTTACTTTACTGCAATTAATGGATTCTTTACCTGTTTATTAATGCTGGCGTGCTGCCATTTACTTTGCCTTTTTGACAATATACCGTACTTTATTTACAATCTACTGCATTGTGATACATGTGTTTGTATGTTAAAGGGGACAAAGTGGTACACAAAGTCGGGGCAGAATAGAAAGTCTATCATACCAAGGGGCTTCTCTGGGGGTAAGCGCTACACCATCATGCGCTCTACCTGCTAAACTTTGTTTTCAGGTTCTTTGTGTCTTCCATTTTATTATGGTGTTTTTATAAATCTTGTCCAATAATAAAAATTTATTTAAGGCATTTGCTCATGAACGTACATTAGGCTTACAGCTGTACAGGGTAAACTATGCCAGGGTTATCACTAGTGGTATGTGGTAAAGCTCATTTACTGCTTGTTAAGAATATGTAGATACAGTTTTTAGTCTGGGCACAGGTACACTTTAAGTCATATGCACTTCTAAAAATTAATTTCATTCCATTTTTTCAGACTAATCTCTCAATAACTAAAGATAATGCAGGAAATGGTGATTAGTAAATCAGATGATTTGTGTTATTTCTTCTACAACTTTATATTGTCTGTCAGAGTTCCATTGTTACTCATTTTCCTCTTGGAAAAGTCTGCATTTATAAATGTTGGCAGCATTTCCGCTAAACTTGGCTACACAAAGGATTATTCTTACTGAACGGATGTGGTAAGGGTAGATGGGTATTATTCTGTATTTTATTGTTTTAGGTGACAGCAGCAATCACTGACAGATTTGCCAAAAAGTCTGATTTTTCACTGGCGGAAGTTACGCTGAATGGATTTTACTTTCCTAAAAGACAAGAGAGCACAGAACAAGCAATTACCAGTGTTATATGGCCACAGATGATTGGAATTGGAAAAAAAACATATTTTTATAATTATGATGTTAGGGAAATGTGCACACATTGCGCAAACACAAAGTCTCTAAAAAGACCCCACCGACCCCCCCCCATCCTTACTGACCCCTACACTACTGTATATTCTTTCCTCACCTGTGCTCCCTTGAAGCTCCTTGCTCCACCACAGCTATGGATACACTATGGAGGAGCATGTTACTTGTTCCCCTGTGACAGTGCCCAGAGCTTATAGCCAATTGCTAGGCCTGAGCACCATCACATGCCTGGGGGAGTGATGTCACCACTCCCTTGGATGGCCAACACAGCGCTTGCTGCAGAGGAGCAAGGAGCTGCTAGAGAGCATAGTTAAAGGCAGGTGGGTGGGGTGAGGGGATACCCATTTTAGAGACAACGCTTCTTTGCCCCCAGTGTCTATTTAAAGAAGTCCCCTTTTTAAGCTGACCCTGGATTCAAGTTTTTTTTTATTAAAAGTCAGTAAAAATGTTGCCATAGTTAGCAAAAACATAGAAACATAGAAAAGTGACGGCAGAAAAAGACTGAGTAGCCCATCGAGTCTGCCCTTTTTTTTTGTTTCCCATTAACCTCATTGTCTGACTATAGATTTATGTTTATCCCAAGCATGTTTGAAGCCATTTAGAGTTGACTGTCTCACAACCTCTGTTGGTAGTTTATTCCAATCATCAACCACCCTTTCAGTAAAATAATACTTTCTAAGATTAGTTTTGAACTTCCCTCCAGTTAGTTTGAGGTCATGTCCCCGTGTTCTTGATTTTGGTTTCATATTGAAAAGACTGCCCTCCTGAACCTATTTCACCCCCTTGATGTATTTAAAGGTTTCAATTGGAATTTCGGGTCCCATCCTAAATTACATCCACAAAAAATATGCATCCCCCTCGGCTCGCCTAATTACCCCTAACTTTATGTCCACAGAGATCCCCCTTTCCCCTCTTCTTTTTTATTAATCTGGATAGGGGCTCCAGGGCTAAATTAACTCTAACGAGGGTATCAGTGGAATCGCAGCTGGCAACCTTACTCTTAGATCAGCTCCCACCAACTACTAACCTTATTTG
>BLSH010048066.1:822261-832586 GCA_018402905.1 Glandirana rugosa | reverse complement strand
AAGATGGCAAAAAGCACCAAACACCCGGACTTGGTTGTTTTTCCTAACACCTGTGCACAATTCCAAACTTAAGAAATCCACGCATGATTCATAAACTCAGACAGGAACATTAAACATTAATAAAAAGTCTATATTTGAATGCAGAATTTCATACTGAACAAATTAAGTCCAGACATGCCCATGCTAAGACATACAAGAGGGAAGATAGCTGTCAGATGCCTCCTGGGTGACACGCTTATCTGAGCTACCCTGTGTTTCGTATCCCTGGACATGAAATTCAATTCTGAACAATAATCTCTCAGTTTCAGGAATGCAGGTACATTGGGAGATATGAATAATGGTATAAAAACTGTGGAGGGAGGGTGATTATACTGTCCTCTACCCCGGACAGCCCATGAACCCTTTTTATCCATTTGAGTGGTCAGGGGCATCTGGCCACACACTTTTGCTCCCTGAGATAGTTTTTAGTTCTCTTTTTATCATCAAACCAGTAACATCTGCCAAGTTTGAGAACCGATTAACATCTGGCTCACTGACCAAACTCTGTTCAACCCAAGGACATTTATTGCAAGTATCCTTCATCCTTAATTCTACCTTATCTCTGTTGCTGTATATAGTCTTTATTGCTTTGAAACACCTTTTTTTTCTGTAAATATTTTATTTGCACCAATTTTGACCTTTTCATTATTAAAACCTTATTTTGAAAAGTGTTAACCTTGTCTATAAGCTCTTAATGCAAGCTATAATGAACCTGTCTCTTGAAAAGTGGTCCTGCCTAGAATAAGACCTGTCTGTGGTGACAGTGTGTGTTACAGACGATTATTCTAAAATGAAAATTGGTATTGCTAAATTGGTGGAAGTCATGACTCTTCCGTAAACAAAGGTCAGTGGTGGCAGTGAAAGGGTTAATTGCTTAAATTAGCCCAGTGACAATCGCTCTCAGGGTGCTGGAACCTAGATTGTGGTCCTGCAAGCTGGAAAATCTTTGTGCTGGATGCAGCTGAGGGTGGCATTGTTACGTTAGTGACAGCTCGGTGTGAGATTGGCCGGTCCTCTGTCACGAGTTAGTGAAAAGAGCAGGGATCTGATACCTGCGTGCGTCACAGGTATTGCCAGTATTTACAGTTTGTATATACTGTTTAAATATTGATTGTTTTAGTTCCTAATAGGAGGTCTGTCATTTTTCAGGTTGTCGGTAAAAAAAAAAGTGCTCCGTCAGTAAATTTTCCATGTTTTGTCATTAAAAAAATTACGGGGGTTTGGCAAGGGACTGATGGGAATGTATAATATATACTGTGTATGTAAAGTGCTGCGCAAATTGTTGGTGCTATAAAAAAACTGTAATAAATATGGATGACAGAAATATCATGTTTTTTTATGTTTTTTAAAATTAGCAGTAGCAAGGCAGGTGGTGGAGGTCGTGCAACAGCTAAAGGAGTGGTATACCAGTGGCAGTAAATGGGCACAGATAGAATGGGTGCACAGAGAGTGTAGAAGTGGAAAGGGGGCACAAACAAACAAAGGGGTTGAAATAGACACAAGGTAGATTGTTGGCACAGTGATGAACATTAAGGCCCCTTTCACACTGAGGCGTTTGAAAAATGCGTGCAAAACATCAAGCGTTATTACCGCATTTTTGCTGCGTTTTTCCTGCGTTAGTGCTATAATTAGCGCTAATGCCCAGGCGTTCTTCAAGCGCTTTTCAAGAAAACCTCTGGCCGTTTTGCTGGCGCTTTTAACATGCTTTTAAAGCGCTTTACATTCATTTCAATGTATATGGGTGTTTTTATTGCGCTATTTTTAGTGCTCAGAATAAGCACAAAAAATCATGCTTGCAAGACTTTTTTAAACGCGGCGCCAGCGCAACGCCCCAGTGTGAATAGGCACATTGGAATTAATGGGCAGCATTTTAGAAGCGTTTTGGAAGCGCTATTTTTAGCACAAAAACGCTAGGAAAGCGCCTCAGTGTGAAAGGAGCCTAACACAAATGAGGAACACTGAAGGAGAGCAGGTACAACAGTGGAGAAGGAGTGCATTTGGTACTTAAATTCTGGTTTATCCGCTTGCCGACGGCTGATCAGCAATTGACAGCGACAGAGTGGCTCTGTAACGCGAAACGCCGTCATACGACGGCGGCCGCGATACAGAGCCACTGTGAGCGCGCGCGCTTACTGTGTTCGGGGGGGGCCAGGGAGCGGGTGCGGCGGCTTCGATTGCCACCGGCCACCCGCGATGCCCCCCCCGGAGTGAAGGAGCGGAGGTCCGTGTATGTAAACACGGACCTCCGCTCTGTGTGAGGGGGAAGAGCTGTGATCACAGCCTTCCTGTACGTGAAGGCTGTGACCACTTCCCTTCCCCAGCTAGGCAAGCCCCCATACAGTTAGAACACGCCCAGGGAACATAGTTAACCCTTAGCGCGCCCCCTGCAGGTTAACCCCTTCACTGCCAATGGCATTTACACAGTAATCAGTGCATTTTTATAGCACTGATCGCTGTATAAATGCCAATGGTCCCAAAAAAGTGTCAAAACGTTCCGACATGTCCGCCCCAATATCGCAATACCGCTAAAAATCGCAGATCGCCGCCATTACTAGTAAAAAATAAAAAAAAAATAAAAACCCCAAAAATGAATTCTCATCATCCGTAAACGCGACCACTTTTGCGCAAACCAATCAATAAACGTCGATTGCAATTTTTTTTTATCGCAAATATGAGGAAGAATATAAATCCGCCAAAAACGGTGAAAAAAAATGTTTTTTTATATTATTTTTTTTGATTTGTATTTTAGCAAAAAGTAAGAAATTTGGATTTTTTTTGCAAAATTGCCGCTCTTCTTTTGTTTATAGCGGCGATCAGAAATGACGCAGAGGTGATCAAATACCACCAAAAGAAAGTTTTATTTGTGGGAAAAAAGGACGCAAATTTCGTTTGGGTACAACGTCGCAGGACCGCGCAATTATCAGTTAAAGCGACGCAGCGCCGAATCGCAAAAAGGGCTCCGGTCCTAAAGCTGGAAATCCTTCCGGGGCTGAAGTGGTTAAAACACATTTATTACACTCCGACACCAATGATGGGACTAATGCTGGCCATACACTATACGAAAAATCGTTCTAATCCATTTTCGAAAAAAGGACATTCGGCCATGAGAGAAAATGATAGTACCATCATGTAATGAATAAATCATTCATTGGACATAAATTAATCCATTTTTTGTTCCTTTTTCACATATACCTAATGCAAAGTTTGGACGGGAAACACATTAACCTTTCAATTTATCGTTCATTCGACAGAAAATTTCCAAATTTGTCCTTTGTTTTTTTTGGCTCAAAAAACTCACAACCGATTAATGTTCTGTACCCATTAACTGGCCAAAAAACAAACAACCTGTCCAAATGATTGATATTTGGCTGATTTTTCGTATAGTGTATGGCCAGCATTACTCCCAGTGCCGGTACAAGGTCTTCTAGAGCCCAGTACAAGCATGCGCACCCCAAGATGTATGAGCATTGTGTCAGCAAACCCCCCCGAAAAAAATGAGCACTAATCTGCATGCTTATCCCATAAATTCCCCCTACACCCAGTACAAATCTGCCCCCCCCTGCTGAAATCCCCCCATCACAAATGCCACCCAAAAATCACCCCTTCTAGCACAAATCCTCTACCCTAAAATCCCTCAAATTACCTCTCCGAGTACACATCCTCTCCTCCCCCCACCTCACCCCACACACTAATAATCCCCTCTCCAAACACAAATCTCCCTCTTAGCTCAAATCCCCCCCCCCAAAAAAAAAAGAAAACCTATTCATCCTCACTAGCACAACCCCCCCAAAAAAAATATTTCCCTTCATAGCACAATTCCCCTCCCCCTTTACTATATCACCTCCTTTAGCACAAGCCCCTTAAAGCCCCCCTCCTAGCACAATTCATCTTCCCCCATCCCTCCCCCTCCGAACACAAATCCCCGTGAATCACCTCTCCCCCAAATTTACCCTCCTAGAACAATTTTTAACCCCCTGCTGCCCCCAAATTCCCCCTCCCAACACAAATCCCCCCCATCTCCTCATGGTGCCCCCCCACCTCACATGATACTACAGTGCCCAGGGCAGCCTCCCCTTCTGCCCACCCCTTCACCTCTTGTCCCTGCCCTGCTTACTCCCACTGACACCAATTATGGGGTTTATTCATTTTGACTGACACCAATAATGGGAAAGTCATACATTGTACATTACAAGTCATACATTGTAAATCAACACCCACTTTTTGACGACATCCAATTTTTTGAACACACCCACATTTGTCTAGCAGGAATCTGTAATCCAAGGTGTTCCTCCTAATTATTGGGGCAGAACACCAGTCAGAAATGTAGAATTTCAAAATGAAGAAACTGAAAAACTAAAATGTAACCAGATCATATTTCTGCATACTTAAATGATAAGTAGAGCTACTAGTATGTGTTCCAGGAGCTGACATTCTTAAAAGCTTTATATGCTTACCAATTCAGCTTGGAATAGTCACACGAATGAGCTAATGTTTAAACCTCTGCATGCACAGTTGATGCGCATTTCAAATAAAATTGTTCTCATAGAAAGGGTTGTTTTCAACTCTATTAAGGGCACACGGGCCGAATATTGAGTGACTTTTGGACCATGTGTATGGCAGCTGGTCCATTCAGCTGGCTTCTGCCAAAGGGGCATGACCGGAAAAGATCTGCCAATTGGCATCCCATCCGGTGTGTTCTGGTGGGTCCCCCTGCCAGAACACAATAGCTCAGCACTGTAGATCGCTGTACTAGCATCGAATTATTACTACAGCGGCTCCTCCTGAGCTCTTCAGTTCTTTTTTTTGTCCAGCCCACTGCATTTAACGAAAAAGAACTGTTACTGTGTACTAGGCTTTAGGGTCATGTTATTTGGATTATTTTAAATAGCTTTTGAATAGAACACATCCATGAAGCTCAATAAAACATTGGCCACATGATACACACATGATTACTAGCTCATCAGATGATACATTTCAACCCATATGATAGACTTTCCCCCGACTTTCCCCCGAGGGAGGTCTAACAAGGTCCTGTTATGGTACTTCATAGACATAACTTGAATGTCATTTGCAGCTTACATACAGAACTAGTTTTAACAGCCAAAAATATAATTGCCTTGGTAATATATGTTGTTTGAGAACATCTTGGATCACATTTCAAAGATGGATACAGTGTCCCAAGATTCTAATCTAGAAATGCTAGTAAGTGTTTTGGAAATCAAATGATTTACTGTGAGTGTGAATACAAATCTTCCAAAAAACATGCCAGTCTAAATGAATCTGTATTTCTTAGCACACTTAGCACAAATCTTCAGCAATCATATGTAATGACATTTTACAATAAAGGGTTTAATTAAGCTTTTTGTTTTGATGAGAACGGCTGTGCCCACCTGGCATCTCTCTTCAGTGGTCAGATCGGGCTCAGCTGGACTGGATTTTCTTTGTTTTCAGCTAGGCCTCTATACAGAAAGATAACGACCACCACTCTCATATACAGTAACGAGTTTCAGTAATCTGTTATTACTGGCATAGGATAAGAGAATTGCAAGGTGCTTTGGCATAGAGTTCTTAAACATATACAAACTGTTGCACAATCCAAACCATCATGGTGCAAGATTCTCAACATTAAGTATTAACTAATACAATAGTGGTTAACAGCGAACTGGTGCCAGGGAATGTAGATCAACAGCAATGGGAAAGTTTACAGTATCTGGTCTTCTTTTTGTTGGTGCTAATCCAAAAAAAAGAAAAAGCAACACTTCAAGCAATATTCAACAGTCAATATACAAACAGAGAAGAAGGGATCTCGAGAGGGTTCAAGGATTTGGAAGCAAACAGTATGTAAAGCCACTGGAAGAAAACTTTAGGGGTCTGGCCAGTGTCCACCAAGCTATTAAAGATACACTAGGAGTCCTCATGTCGAGAATTGAATTGCTTCTAGAAAACCCCTTAAATCATTCACGAGTGAATGCTGCCCCATGAAGCAATGTCATTTGAATTACTTCATCTATCCTTATATTCAACTGAAAAACTTGTCTTCAGATCAGCATTAGCACTAGGATGGCCATACACCTTGCAATATCTACAATTTCCTTTAGCTTTACCAAGACTGTGTATTGCAAGGGTAACACTATAATAGAAATAAGAAGGCTACTCTTCTAAAAATGGCAACTAAGCTGCTGGGGGTTTGATTTATTATGACTGCCTAGGGTTAGTCAACTACTGACTGAAATCCACAAAACCCAAAGTTAGCATTAAACCCCATTGAAGTTTTGTTTGGGGAAGGGGGGTGGGGCGGGTGAATCAGGATACCTTATTCTGGCAATTTTTAAACCTAATAGGCAATCTATTGTAAAAGAAAAAAAAAGGACACAGAGCTCTTAGCATTGCCATGGGTAAAATGAAAAAAAGGATCCCTTTATGTGACTTCAAGGGTGACATGGAAAACAGGAAAACACAAAGTAAACGTCTCAAAGCGGTACATTTTTTCGCATAGAAATTTGGTGTTTTATATTGTAGGCCTGTAATTCTTAGAAATAAATCACTTAAGACAAGAGTCTAGTAGACATCCCGGGTATGATAAAGTTTGAAATAACAAAATCATAAATTATAATATATATCCACTTACCTACCGGGCCACTTTTTTACATTTGGTGGTCACAAGCTAAAAACATTTTTTTTGCTAGAAAATTACTTAGAACCCCCAAACATTATATATATTTTTTTCAAACACCCTAGAGAATAAAATGGCGATTGTTGCAATACTTTTTGTCACACGGTATTTGCGCAGCGGTCTTTCAAGCGCAATTTTTTTGGAACAATTTTACTTTTTTGAGTTAAAAAATAAGACAACAGTAAAGTTAGCCCAATTTTTTTGCACATTGTGAAAGAGGATGTTACGCCGAGTAAATAGATACCATACATGACACGGTTGAAAATTGCGTGCATTCGCGGAATGGCGACAAAGTCCGGTATTTAAAAAGTTCCATAGGCGACGCTTTAAAATTTTTTAACGGTTACCAGGTTAGAGTTACAGAGGAGGTCTTTTGCTAGAATTATTGCTCACACTCTGGCGATTGCGGCGATACCTCGCATGTGTGGTTTGAACACCGTTTTCATATGTGGGCGCGACTTAAGTATGCGTGTTCTTTGCTGCACGAGCTCGCGGGGATGGTGGCGATTTAAATCTTTTTTTTTTTTTTTTTTTTATTTATTTATTTTTAGCACTGTTCCTTTACAAAAAAAAATCTGATCACTTTTATTGCTATCACAAGGAATGTAAACATCCCTTGTGATAGTAATATATGGTGACAGGTACTCTTTTTGGAGGGCTAAAAGTCTAAAAGACTCCTTTGCACTTCACAGTATTCAGATTGCCAAAAACGGCGATTCTGAATGCTGTCATTTTTTTAAAATTGGCGCCATTAGCCGCTGAGTAAACCGAGTAAACATTTTACCTATCAGTGACTACAAGCCGTACACCAACCTCTCTCTATGCACTTTATCAGCAGCACTCCCTATACCAATATGGCTGCTTTGACCTAACCCTTTTATAGTGAGGGGGGCTGGCTTACCCAAAAGCCCAATTATTGGCCCTTCTAAGTCACTTGACCTATATTTAAAGGAAAGGTAGTCCATTATGGTTACAAAAAATTAGCTTGGGACCACGATTCACAAACAACAGGACCTCATTGCTTTATGAACTAATGCAGAAATTAAAGATCTACTGAGATAAATACTCTCCACCTGCATGCTTGCTCCATGTTGATGACTTAGAAAATATAGAAGTTATTGGATCAGAATAAGAGCCAAGCAGCTAACAGTTTTAAAAAGGACAGGTAGTAAAAATGGCAGCTTTAATATTCCGCCAATTCTTGTAAAAGCTTCGTTTAGCGGATGTCAGAATTTCCAGCTCAGCATGGAGAAGGAACAATACAATTTTTAATCAAGAAAAATGCTGTATCTTAGCACAGTCATCGTACCTTGTCTTTAAATGGCTATTTCAATGAATGACATGACAAGCCATCTGAACAAAGGTAGATTCTGATAAAACTTTATAGCAAACAACGCCTATCCTACTTTTACTAAATATAATTTGAGTCTGTTCGAAAACCTGCTTTTCCATATGCGTAATTTATACTGTGACTCATATATCAGTTATCCAGACCTAATCTGAATAGGTCATAAATCATGGTGCAATAAATGTATCTGCTTTATTCACTAACTCATTTCAGTTATCTCTGTACATAATTATTTTATTGAGCTTTGCAACAAAATCAAGAAGTTTAAAGAAACAGTTTTATGGAAAAAGCATAGGTATGTAACAAGGATCAAGTAGGTAAATGTCTCAAAGGCGACGCTTATTTAATTTGTTTTGCTTGTTAACATAAAACCTTATACATTGCTGTAAATATAGTTTCCTGGCCAATGAGCTTCCTTTTTCATTTCCCCTAAATTTATGCTTTAAAGTGTATGTAAACCCTAACAACGAACTCCCTTTTTCACTGTGTGTTACCCACTCCTGCATTGTGCGTTACACACCTTTGAGCCCTGCCCACTATCGATATGTACTCCTGAACCCTTCGCCCTGTGGGTTCTGCATTTATGACCCCTCCACCAAAACGAAGCAATATGCATTCCTGAAATATTCTTGTGGGTCTCACAGTTGGTCAGCACCTACCCCATCAACGGTTGCGGGTGGGCAGCACTCCTATGGGTGATGGGCATCTCTTTCTCCTCTGCATCATGGTGGCTTCCCCGCGTCTCCACCCACCTCATCCTAGGTCCAATTGGATCACCAGTCCTTTCAGCCAATCAGGTTAAGGGTTTCAGGACCTGCTTCCTTATTGGCCGGGAGGAGGACCAGTGTGAAAATAGCGAATATTGTCACACAACTGGGTGGGCTCATGGCACAGTGCTCTGTGCCCCGAGCCCACCCATTTTTGAAGCCTATTAGAGCCTCTGGCTCTAATCATGTGCTTAAAAAAACACCCCCTCCACTGGAATCTATGCATCCATCGCCCTGCATGTAGATTAGGGGGTCAGACGTATGGATAGGGGGGGCAGCGCCTGTGAGCCCCTAATGGATGGGCCGCCACTGACTACATATATATGCACTGTTCTACATTTCATTAATCTGACTACCACATTCTAAAAGCTGGGATATATATGACATACCCCTGACCACTACATTCTTTATGCTTTACTTTACATTACAAACGTCTGACCCAAGTGTTTATTGTCTCAGCAATGTTGGTTGCTAAGCAGTCATATACAGTATTCAGTATACAGTATCTCACAAAAGTGAATACACCCCTCACATTTTTGTAAATATTTTATTATATCTTTTCATGTGACAACACTGAAGAAATTACACTTTGCTACATTGGAAAGTAGTGAGTGTACAGCTTGTATAACAATGTAAATTTGCTGCCCCCTCAAAATAACTCAACACACAGCCATTAATGTCTAAACCCCTGGCAACAAAAGTGAGTCCACCCTTAAGTGAAAATGTCCAAATTGGGCCCAATTAGCCATTGTCATGTGACTCATTAGTGTTACAAGGTTTCAGGTAAATGGGGAGCAGGTGTGTTAAATTTGGTGTTATCGCTCTCACTCTCTCATACTGGTCACTGAAAGTACAACATGACACCTCATGACAAAGAACTCTCTGAGGATCTGAAAAAAAGAATTGTTGCTCTACATAAAGATGGCCTAGGCTATAAGAAGATTGCCAAGACCCTGAAACTGAGCTGCAGTAGGGTGGTCAAGACCATAAAGAGGTTTAACAGGACAGGTTCCACTCAGAACAGGCCTCGCCATGGTTGACCAAAGAAGTTGAGTGCACGTGCTCAGCGTCATATCCAGAGGTTGTCTTTGGGAAATAGATGTATGAGTGCTAACTGACATCCGTTCTGTGTGAACAGAAACATGAACGTGGACCAACGGCGGTGTGTGCGAACTGTGGTAGACTTGGTTTATTCAAACCGGAGTAGGCTGGTGTCCTGTACCAAGGTCATTAGGTACAGGAATCAGACGAACAAAAGTCGTTTGACAAACGCCCGAAAGAACACGTAGTAGAAATCTTCTTCGAAGGAAGACCCTGTTGTCGGTACGTCTGGTTAAACTACGTCACACGCCGTATACCAGACTCGTGACTGTCCGACTGGGGGGTGGGGAAGTTGGAGACGTCGTTACGACCGTCGTGAGTATGTAGATAAAGGGTTTCTGTTGGAGACCTATACTGCGACTCGTGCACGTGAGTTGAAGAAACCAGTTGGTACCGC
>BLSH010048066.1:805921-822251 GCA_018402905.1 Glandirana rugosa | reverse complement strand
ATATCCAGAGGTTGTCTTTGGGAAATAGACATATGAGTGCTGCCAGTATTGCTGCATAGGTTGAAGGGGTGGGTGGTCAGCCGGTCAGTGCTCAGACCATACACCACACACTGCATCACATTGGTCTGCATGGCTGTTGTCCCAGAAGGAAGCTTCTTCTAAAGATGATGCACAAGAAAGCCCGCAAACAGTTTGCTGAAAACAAGCAGACTAAGGACATGGATTACTGGAACCATGTCCTGTGGTCGGATGAGGCCAAACTTATTTGGTTCAGATGGTGTCAAGCGTGTGTGGCGGCAACCAGGTGCAAGTACAAAGACAAGTGTGTCTTGCCTACAGTCAAGCATGGTGGTGGGAGTGTCATGGTCTGGGGCTGCATGAGTGCTGCGGGCACTGGGGAGCTACAGTTCATTGAGGGAACCATGAATTTCAACATGTACTGTGACATACTGAAGCAGAGCATGATCCCCTCCCTTCGGAGACTGAGCCGCAGGGCAGTATTTCAACATTATAGCAACCCCAAACACACCTCCAAGACACCCATTGCCTTGCTAAAGAAGCTGAGGGTAAAGGTGATGGACTGGCCAAGCATGTCTCCAGACCTAAACCCTATTGAGCATTTGTGGGGCATCCTCAAATGGAGGATGGAGGAGCACAAGGTCTCTAAAATCCACCAGCTCCGTGACGTCGTACAGCACAGGACTCCGGTGGCAACCTGTGAAGCTCTGGTGAACTCCATGCCCAAGAGGGTAAGGCAGTGCTGGAAAATAATGGTGACCACACAAAATATTGACACTTTGGGCCCATTTTGAACATTTTCACTTAGGGGTATACTCACTTTTGTTGCCAGTTGTTTAGACATTAATGGCTGTGTGTTGAGTTATTTTGAGGGGACAGCAAATTTACACTGTTATACAAGTTATACACTCACTACTTTACATTGTAGCAAAGATTAATTTCTTCAGTGTTGTCACATAAAAATATATTATAAAATATTTACAAAAATGTGAGGGGTGTACTCACTTTTGTGAGATACTGTAAATATATCCCAAATGTAAACTTAATATGTGACAATTTCATATATATTTTAAGCTTCTGAAGACGCCCACTGGGAGGGGCAAAATGTGTAATTTCCGGTAATTGGAAAACGCGCCGTGGGTGGCACGCTGACCATTACCAATGCTCAAATCTTTTTGTAAGTGTAATTGCTTTTACTTACTAAATAAATGTTTACAGAAATACGCTATGGAGCTTTCTTTTTGTATTACATCTCATGGGATGAAATAATTGCACCGCTGACGACCTGATAATCGCAGGAGTGAGGAGACATACCTTTCCAACCATATTGAGATATCTACATGCCTATCTGATTTTCACTGTTGGTGAGTGGGGAGTGAAGATGGGAAACACAGCACCGTGGACACACTTCTTAAGGAGCCATTAGCACCTGTACTTTATCTGCACTTATGAAATATATGGCTTGTACTTATTGAGAATTGGAGGATATTTTATATCAAGGACTTGTTACTGCACTAATGAATAATTTGATAATGATTCTGTACTAGCACTTTATATTAGATTTTTGAATGATTATTTGTATATATATGAAATTGTCACATATCGAGTTTATATTTGGGATATGATATGGAACAGTGTTTCTCAACCCTGTCCTCAAGTACCCCTAACAGGTCATGTTTTGTGAATTTCTCTTAGATATAATAGTTGTCCAAAATACTAAGCCATTGACTCTGTTTTAAAGCACCTGTGCAAGATAAAGGAAAACCTGCAAACATGGCCTGTTGGGGGTACTTGAGGACAGGGTTGAGAACCACTGATATAGAAGCAGCGCATGGTTCTAATCTTGATATTACATATAAGGTTTATTTACCTATTCCCATAGCAGCAGCTTCACACCTATATTATTATTTTGAGGTAGTCACGATAAGTTTAAGTCACTTTTCCAATAGCGCGAGTATATATATAATTAACTAATAGCTGTACATGTCTGTTAGACTCACTTGTGGCATGTTAGATAAAGTATGAGCAGGGGAGGGCTGGCAGCCTTAGGCCTGGGGGGGCAAGTCCAGTCAAGTGGCCCATTGAACCACCAGATCAGCTCACCATCCATTCCCACCTGGTTTTAGAACGGATATTGATGTTATGAAGCAAGACAAATATGATACAAGGTGGTAACATCATTTAATGTTAATAGCAACAAAGGAGGTTTAACAAAAATAATGCATCAATGCAGCTCATCAGTGCCCACCAATGCAGCCTCACCAGTGCCCATCAATGCAGTCTCACCAGTGGCCATCCAATGCAGCCTCACCAGTGGCCATCCAATGCAGCCTGCAATGCAGAGAGAGGAGAGCCGCTGGATTACACAGAGTGGGGATCTCCCGCATATCTGGCGTGGCAGCTCCCATATGAAGTCCCACCTCCTGGACCGGCTCCCCCCCGAGGAAGCCCAATGGGCCCAGCAGAATCCATGGTAGGGCCAGCTCTGGGCACCCCCCCCCCCCCAGTTAGTTGTTGACTGCGTCCCTGGACATTTTGAATGTAAGTTAGGGTGGCCTGGGGGGCAATTGCCACCCATCCCCCCAGCCCAGCCCTCCCCTGAGTATGAGTGTATAAGGACTGTGGCATATGTGTGCTGTGAATACAGCAAGTAGACTTAGGTTTTATTCAACCATGACCCTTTAAGCCTCTCTCACTGTTCATGCAATTTGGTCATGCCCACTATTTGGAACCAGGTTTTGGTGCCTAAAGGTTCCCCAGGTCTTTCGCAATCATAGCAACTCCCCTGCTTACTGTGTTCTCTCTATACCTGAGAACGGTAACTTTTGAAAATCAGAATTCCTGAGAATGGGGGAGTAGGGGTGGATGGGGTAATTGCACACCACCATGAATTGTGAAATAAAAGAAAAAAATACACTAATAGTGGGAAGGGCTTAAACCTTGAGCCTACATAGAGTGCAGGAGGCAAAAGTATATAACGTACATAGTACAGAAGTCAGGTGTGTAATGTACACAGTGTGGGGGGGTCAAGAGTGGGTAATACATAGAGTGCAGGGATTAGGTCTATATAACATACATAGTTTAGGAGTCAGAAGTATATACAGCCCAGCACACAGAATCCCCAGGGTGATTGGGCATTGGTTTCCCGGCTGGCTCACTGTTGTACTGTGGAGTCAGAGTGGAGTGCAGAGACTGACTGGACCCTGCTATGTGAGGTGGGGAGCGGATCAGTGATCTGGTGGATGGGCGCTGAGCTGGCAGTGCTGAGCCTGACCCGGAGCGGCCCCGGTTCTGCCTTCACCTTACTACATATTAAGGATAAGGCAGCAATGTCAGGCTCATATGACTTATTTGAAGCGTCTCACTGGTTTCACCCCCCTCCCCGCAAGTGATCGCTACCATTCGTCTCCCACAGGGGGTGGCTTGTTAGCCCCTGCTGATTGTCCACTTGTCTTTGATCACAACACCTCCACAGCCTATGCATGCTCCATCGCATTACTAGTTCCTATCTAGCTAAAGGAGATCAGAACAGCTCTCTCTCTACATGGCAGTATCGGGGGGGGGGGTTGTGTTTGGGTGTGGGGGTTGTTGTGATGTTAGTTCTTGTCGAAACCCCCCCTCCCCAGGAGTTCCAGCTGACACTGCAGAGTGGAGGGAGAGAATCAAAGCAGTTCTGATCTCCTTCAGCTAGATAGGAACTAATAATGTGATTGAGCATGCATAGGCTGTAGAGGTGTTGTGACCTTCTGCAGAAGTACACAGTATAGCTGTGTAGGTGCCCTGATCAGTAGATGATGTGATCTACAACACTGTCAGGCTGTGTCTGTGTTCTATAGTGTATGACTGCCCTGGGGGGGGGGGTACTGTATACTCCTATCTGGTGAAGCTGCTGTATAACCCTATCTGGTGATGCTGCTGTATACTCCTATCTGGTTATGCTGTATATACCCCTATTTGGTGATGCTGTATATACCCCTATCTGCTAATGCTGTATATACCCTATCTGCTGATGCGTATATACCCCTATCTGGTGATGCCGTATACCACTATCTGCTGATGCTGGGCTGTATACTCCTGACACAATGGGTGGAATCTAGAAAGGGGTGGGGCTTATGAGAAGTGGGAGGGGTCAAAAAGGAAGGGCGAGGTCTGGCAACCACCATCCTAAAATTTCACCAGCTGCCACTGTAGACACTACATACACAAACATGTCGCATATTGCATAGTGTATGTTTGATAGGGACATTAGCTTGTAAGCCCTTGAGGGCAGGGAATGATGTGAATATACAATATATATGTAAAGTGCTGTGTAAATTGTTGGCACTAAGTAAAAAAACCTAGTAGCAAATGCAAAAAATATTGCCTCTATACGGAGGTGACGCCCTCCGACGAAGTGATGACGAAATGCGTCAGTGCGTGACCACGTGGCTATCTCGTGTGACGTGTCAGACATTCCGCAGCCCGGGAACACCGTAAGAGATACAATGAGCGATGAGGAGGAATAGGTCCGACCGATCGGTCACAACCTGTGAGATGAGTTTCTGTGATGTGTGCTGATTGAGATTTAGTATCTTGTAAGTGCAACTCCTAAGAGGGGGTGATTTTAATGTGTGACATTTTAATAAAGTGTTAAAGATAACGCACTATGTGAGCATAATTTTATCTGATGGAGGATTTAATATTGGGGCGTGTATATGCCTACCATTTGCTGAGTCTCTCCAAATAGGGGGAAACCCCAGAGCTCTCACGTGGTGTGGTGATAGTGTAAAGCATTACATGAAGACTCCACCATAAATGCTATATATGGACTTTTTAATGGCATTTTATGTCATTTTTATGTTTATATGTTTCACCGACTTTGAGCATATTGATTGCTGATGTACGATTTGTGCAATTTGTATTTTGAATGGTAGCGCTGCTACCAAGTAAAAAAACCTATAATAAAAATAATACTTGCTCCTGACCCTTACACTCTCTGTAACTTTCTACTGACATCTGAACTCTGCATTATATGCTACTGACCTATGCACAATTCTTTCTTCTGATCCTAAATACTGAAATAAAACAAACCAGGAAAAACTGCTTTTCCTTAATCCTTGTGCAGCTTTTATTTCAAAATTACGTTGTGACTTTGCCAGATGACTTCCTGGCAACTTGAATACAACTTGATGTGACTTTGAAGAGACTTTTAGGGAATGCCTGGGTAATCATCCTGTAATGTGGGATCCAAATCACATCAGTATAGATAAGAACCCGACTTGGAGGCGACTTCCATTAACCCCTTGCCGACCGCCAGTCGTCCCATGACGGCGGCAAAGTGGTTCAACGGCGGCTGCGAGATTGCTGGCCGAGGGCACACTTGTGCGCTCACTGTGTTCCGGGGGAGCCAGGAAGCGTGTGGGCTGTACTCGATCTCCGCTGGCTACCTGCGATGGCTCCCCTGCAGTGACAGAATGGAGGTCTGTATATGTAAACACAGAGATCTCCATTCTGACAGGGGAAAGGAATGTGATCACAGGCTCCTTGAATATGGGAACCGCGATCACTCTCCTCCCCCACTCAGCCCAGCCCCCATACAGTTAGTAACACACACAGGGAACACAGTTAACCCTTAAAGCGCCCCCCAGGTTAACCCCTTCTCTGCCAGTGACATTCAATGGTCCCAAAAATAATGTCAAAATGGTCCGACATGTCCACCGCAATTTCGCAGTACCGCTAAAAAACGCAGATCGCCGCCATTACTAGTAAAAAAATAAAAAAAAATAAAAACCCCATAAATTAATTCTCATTGTTTGTAAACAAAGCAACTTTTTCGCAAACCAGTCAATATACGCCGATTGTGATTTTTTTTTTTACCAAAAATATGATGAATATAAATCAACCAAAACCAAGGAAAAAGTAGTTTTTATATTTTTTTTTTGGATATGTATTTTAGCAAAAACGAAGAAATATTTATTTATTTTTTTTGCAAAATGTTCGCACTTTTTTTGTTTATAGCGGTCATCTTAACCACTTCAGCCAATTGGAGGCTGCCTCCTGGCCGTTTTTCCCTTTATATGTATTACTGGAGGAATATTTTACAATTGGTGGAGATCTGGAAAGGTCCTGGAGAACAAATCACACAGAGGGATTGGAGGAGAAATATGTATCCCAACGTGTTTTTTGACCCATTTACCAAAATAAGGGGTCAAGGAGGTCTGGTGGTTTAGGTGTGCAGGAGAAAAGCACGTAAGGTCAAACGAGCTGAAGACACGGAGATTTATTATTGCACTTTATTGGTGCACTTTCACAGAAATAAGTGAAAACGTTGAGATTTGAATTGCATATTATTGGAATACCATTTTTGCACAAGAGACTGTTTATTTACACTGAGACATGTTTATTAATTGGACTTTATTTAAATAGTGATTCACAGTACATTGTTGGTGTATGTAATTTTTTGGAGACAGTATTGCACATTATTGCCATAGAGATATGCATTGTTTTTTATACGTGATATTGGTATACAAAATTTTTTTATTATGGATATTTATGTATTTTCTAATTGATCTGACACATATTTATAGCGCTGCACCAAGATTTTATTGAATTACTGTGCTACACCCTGGTTTGCAGTCTCCTGCTGACCACAAAGCAAAAGCTGTGCACTTTGCTGTGTATGTACAGCTCCCTATACAATTAGAACAACAAAAATGTTGACAGCCTGGGGAAAAGCATTTTTAGCAAAGGCAACATACAGAATCTCTTCGGCCAAAAAAAAAAAACTCTACCTGTCAGCCTTTTTTTTTTAAACCTTACTTTATTTGCATGAATGTCTTATTTACATCCGCGTCTTGTCAACTCAGCCTTTACTGATTGCAAATAAATGTTTATACCATACTAGATACCAGGAAATGAAAGTGTACAGTAGGTCTATTCTCTCGGCTCTAAAACTTTGGGGGGGTGTTCTGGAGTCTAGCAAGGAAAGGCTTAGGCAAGGCTGAAAACAATACTTGGAATTTCCATGGAGCAGAGATAGCATTGTCAGATCACTATAGGGTGTTAGAAGAGCACAGGATTTTGGCAGATCAAGTATTTTTCCATATTAGCAGCATTTTATTATTTATTTATTTCAAGTACTTCTATAGTGCCTCCAAAAAAACACAAATACGTCTCCTGCGCTTTGTGGCAGGCCTTGGTGTAATATGGTGCTAGTATTCAGATTGCACTGTATGGATAGTGCACACCTTGCTGCCTCTCACAGACTGGGGAAGTCCAAAGCAATATAACACAGAAAAATATAGAAGGCGCGTGACCTAACGCATTATCCTCAGTGACCGATTTTATTAAATAAAAGTTAGGTATTGTACTCACAAGTGTATATTTGGATACAAGCACATCAAATCATTCCTCCATGAAAGTCCATGTAAAGCTGGCCCCATCCCCTTGGGGCTGGCAAGGAATGGCATAGGCTAATATGTTTTGAGAAGTTTCTCTTGCTCAATTTATGCAGCACTTTACATGTATATTGTACATTCACATCAGTTCCTGCCCTCAAAGAGCTTACAATCTAAGGTCCCTATGTCACATTCATACATACACATACTAGGGCCAATTTAGACAGGATCCAATTTACCTACCAGCATGTCTTTTGCGTGTGGAAGGAAACCGGAGTACCTGGAGGAAACCCACACAGACACAGGGAGAACATGCAAACAGGCAGAGGGAAATATATTGCAAAGATATGCATTTTAATGTAAATTGGAAATATGAAGGATGTCATTGCTGGCTTTTCCTAAAGCTTTAATGCCTTGAGCCGCCGACCTAAAGCAAGTATGTACATAAAGAGCTCTGACTTCAATGGCGGTATGCCTGTTCCAGATCAAGGACCGAAAAAGAAAAAAAAAAAAAAACAATGGAGCACCAGGCAACCACCATTGTCAGTGTGTGTCAGCCCCTATTGGTTTGTCAAATTTAGGCTGTTCAATCGGCTTTTGTTAAAGGAGCCGGGTGGGAAATTGACAGCCAATCAGAGCCTGCAGGCACTCAGATGCAGGCATTGCTCAAATATTCTGACAGCTGTGGGTGCTGGCTCTCAGAATATAATAGCAGGCAGGGGAGATTCCTTTATCCTCATTGTTTAGAGTAGATGAAGAAAATATATCTGTGCATGGAGAGCTTAAAGCCAGGTACACACTATTAGTTTCTGTTTGCCAGAACACTCCGATCAGCATTCTCTGCCAATGGCTGAGCGCGCTGGTCGGATTCTGGTTTTCTAGCATGCTCGTCTGACAGAAGACTGGCAAACAGCCGGCTTCTGTTGGACAGACCGACATACACATGGGCAGAATGTCGGATTTTTTTTTGAACCAGACATGGTTTTCCGGCATTGGGCCCCTGTGTAACTGGCGTAAGATTGGCATATACACAGACCAAGAGTCCTTCTAATATATCTTATTCAAATCATTTTTATTGTTACATAACAGGTAAAAAAAAGTTACAGAAACGTCACAATGACCAGTAGCTTACATAGTTTCACAAGCCATACAGGGAAACTAGTATACCTAACAATATCGTGATTCTCCTGGTGCTCTGGTGGGGGGAGCCAGATGTCTTGGTTGTGCGGGTCCGGGGACAGGTGGGCGATTTGCATAGCCTGTCTATGTTGGACAATAGGCAAGGTCAAAGTGGATGAAACTGTCTTGCGTGAACATGTTGGAGCTGATTGTTAGACACAATCATTGTGACGAAGGAGATGGCAAAAGTACAGAGAAGGTGGAGAAAGAGAAAGAAAAAAAAAGAAAAAGGGGGGGACAGAAAAGAGGGGAGAAAAGATAGAGGAGGGGAGAGAAAGGAGGGAATCCCGGAGGAAATAGGCCATGGAACCTCTATGTTAGAGGACTGCTGGGCAATGTTACAAGTCAGGTCTGTATCCGTAGGGAGTTCAAGGTTTTAACAATGCGGTATTAAGGCCTGGGGGGGACTGCTTCAATTCTAGCGTGGATCATGGCTCTGGTGATCCTGTTTTTAGTTTCCGCTATTGCAACTGGGGCGATTTCCATGCACGCGTGATAGTTTGCTTAGCCGCAGTGGTGACCTGCAGGAGTATTTTGAATTGGGGTCTGGTTAGTTCTGGGGGCTTTTGATTTAAAAGTGCTATAGTAGGATCAGGGGCAAGGTGACAATCCGCCAACTTGGTGATGATTTCGAAGATCTGGGCCCAGAATGTGCGTACCATGGGGCAGCTCCACCAGATATGTAAGCGAGTTTCTGGAACTGAGCAGCCTCGGAAACAGAGGGGTAAGTAGGAGGGTAGGAATTTAGCTATCTGGGCAGGAACCAGATCCCATCTCATGAGAACTTTATAAGTGGTTTCCAGGGCTGCGATATTTTGGGAGGAGGATTTGGTGGATTCTCATATCTCCTTCCATTCCTCCGGGTCTATGGTCACCTGCAGGTCTCTTTCCCATGCCTCAGCCTAAGGAACCTTGGAGGGTGGCAGAGGATCGAGCAGATGGGCATAGATGGTGGAAATCATGTTCCTGACGTGAGGGTCCTTATGGCAAAAGTGCTCGAAGGAGGATATAGCGGGTTGGGAAGTATCTGTGGGGGTAAAAAAATGTTTGAGTTGCAGATACCTGAAGATTTCAGAGTTAGGGATGCCGAATTGTTCTTGTAGGGTGGGGAACAACTTAAGGGTGTCTGGGGTGGTAAAAGTGTGCCTGTAGGAGGCCAGCCGCGGTCCACTTGCGGAACGAGGCTGGGGAGGTCCAGGCCGGATAAAGGGCTGGGTTGCGTAAAAATGACAGCATTGGATTGTGCGGAGATTGCAGACCCGCCTTGAGTTTGAGTCTGTCCCACAGTCGAAGACTGAGATGTAAGAGGATTTTGAATGGGCCCGTGATCTCTTGAGTTTAGCCATAGTAAATTGGCTGTGGATAGAGGATAGCAGTCGACCGCCTCCAGGGACACCCAAAGGGGTACTTCGTGTGTGGTGTGTCACTTGGGTAGTGGAGCTAGCTGCGGCGCTTGAAAGTACTTAGTGATGTTTGGGACCCCAAGCCCATCCTTGGTCTTGGAGGAGAAAAGGATGCGCCTGCTTAGTCTGGGCCTAGATTTGCCCCAGATATATTGGGAAGTACGCCTTTGAAGGATCCGCAGGAAATGAGCTGGGGCCGCTCTGGGGAGTACTCTAGATAAGTAAAGTATTTTTGGGGGAGGATAGTCATCTTGACTGCCGCTATGCATCCTAGCCAAGCTAGGGGTAGTTTGGAACATTCAGACATAAGTTGGGATAAGTGGGTCAGGGCCGCTGGGTAGTTTGATGCATATAGGTCATTTGGGTTTGCTGTGAGGTGAATCCCAAGGTAAGGGATAGTGGTAGGGGACCAGAAGGAGAGGCATTGTTGCAATTGGGTCTGTGCGGTTGAATCGAGGGAGATGTTCAGAAATGTGGATTTCTGGGGGTTCACTACAAGGCCTGAGATGGCGGCAAAGTCATCGAGTGTTTGGAGGAGGTTGGGGGATGAGAGCAAAGGGGAGGTGAGGAACAGTAGGACATCATCTGCAAAGAGGCAGAGCTTGTGGTGATGTCCGTCGACCTCAACTCCTCTAATATCAGAGTTAGAGCGGATTAACTGGGCCAGGGGCTCAATGGCCAGGGCAAAGAGAAGAGGAGAGAGGGGACAACCTTGGCGGGTACCTCTGCAGATCGGGAATGGGTCTGATTTGTACTCTGCATATCTAACGCTAGCCAAAGGGGAAGTGTACAAAGAGGAGACCCATGACAAAAAGTGTGGGCCGAACCCCCAGTGCTTCAGTACGAAGGACAGATAGGGCCAAGAGAGGGTGTCAAAAGCTTTCCTGATGCCCAATGACAGGAAGCATGTGGGGATTTTACGCGAACGAGATGTGTGGGCTATCAGGACCGCTCTTCTGACGTTGTCTCCAGCTTGTCTGGCGGGTATGAACCCGACCTGATCCCTGTGGACAAGGGAGCCTGTGGCTTTGTTCAATCATGCTGAAAGAATTTTGCCCATGAGCTTGATGTCGAGATTGAGCAGAGAGATCGGACGATAATTGGTCCAGGATGAGTCATCGGATGAGGGCTTAGGCAGCATGGAGACAACGGTGGAGAGAGACTCTGGACGGAAGAGGTTGCCCTGTCGGATGGTGTTGAAGGTATTGGTTAGAAGGAAAGAGATTTGCAAAATGCTTATAATAAGATGCTGTAAACCCGTCATTGCCTGATGTTTTGTTAGTTTTCAAAGATTTGATAGCGGTGAGAACTTCTTGGGGTGTGAAGGGTTCGTCAAGAGAGTTCCTTTGGGTAGAGGAAAGTGTTGGAAGAATGATTTTGGAGAGGAGGGCCTCGGCTCAGGCTTCGTCAAAGGGGGTGTCTGATTTATAAAGGGTTGCCAATGTCTACAGAAATGGGCCACCATTTTCAGGGGGTTACTGGTGTAGGTATCCTTGGAGATTTTAAGGCGAATCGGTCTACGGGGTAGGTCCAAATAGTGTAGGGACAAGGCTAAAAAGGTGTCTGGTTTGTTGCTCTTAGTGTAAAATTTGTGCCTCTGTCTGCGCAGGGTCTTATTGGCTGACTCTGTCAAGAAGAGGTCCAATTCAAGCTTAGCTTTGTCTAGGGATTGTCTATTGGTAGCTGTAGGGTCGGCTTGAAAGGCGGCATGGGCTTTAATGAACTGTGCGTCCAATTGTTTGTATAGGGTACGCCTCTCTCTTTTGATGTAGGACGCTTTGCTATATCTTTGCTATTTGCTATATATGCTTCTCTATATCTGCCCTGTGTGACGGATGTACAAGAAGGGTGTCGTTGAGGCACCAGGAGTGATCGATTTGTTTAGGGATCAGGGATTCTAGAGATGTTACTACCACACAGTGTTCAGACCACGGGAGAGGTATGATCGTGGAGGCTAATATATAGCTGGGGCTGAGCCCACACTGAGAAAAATATGGTCTATGCGGAAGGAGACCTTATGTGGGTGAGAATAAAAGGAGAATTGGCGATTTGTGGGATTAGCGTCCTGCCAGGAGTCGAGGAGGGAGTGTCGCTGTAGGAGCTGCTTGAAGGAGAGCTTGTTCGGGCTTGAGGCCTGAGAGAAGGGTGACTTGTCAAGGTATGGGTATAGCACTTGGTTGGAGTCGCCTCCTATCAACAAGGTGCCCTACTTATGTTGGTCTATCAAGGTAAGCAGATGGGATAGGAAGGAGTTTTGATTAGGGGCATAGTATGAGACTACGGTGACACATTCTTCTAATAGATGTCCTAAGAGGATCAGGTACCTCCCTTCGGGGTCTTTGATCTCTTTGGTAAGAGTGAACGGTGCCGACCTGTGGAAGGCTATTAAAACCCCCTCTGTTTAGTATTGGCCAAGGCTGTGAAGACCTGTGGGTATAATTGGTGGAAAAATTTGGGTGTGTATTTCGGGGTAAAAGGAGTCTCCTGCAGACACACCACTTGAGCTTTGAGGGAGGCAAAAGTACGAGAGACTTTGACTCATTTCTGTGGGATATTGAGTCCCTGAACATCCAGGGTGAGCAAGTTCAGGGGGGCCATTTTGATGGTGTGATCGTATGCCTAGCTAAATTGAAGAAGGGGGTGGCCAGCCTTCCCCCGGGATTCACGGGTAGGGTGCAAATAGAGAGGGTTTGTAGGTAAGAGGAAAAGAAAGAAGGGAGGTGTAGGGTCATGTGAAATATCAAACTAGCAGAACGAGTAAGGGGAAAGGAGGGGTAGGTGGTCAGACCATGCGAGGAAAAATGAATCGCCTGGTATGAGGGTTTGTCCAAAGGGGGTCAGATAGAGCCCCTGTGGACAAAGGTGGAGGCAGCAGTGGCAGTCCAGGGGACACCGCGGCCTTGATAAAGTTCTGTTCGAGGAGTGTGGGTTGGCAGGAGCCAGGTATGGCTTAAGTAAAGCTGTGAAGCTAAGGGGGGGGGGGGTTATTCGGACTACAAGGGAAGGTTCTGAGGGATTAAAGTAGGGAGGGTCTACGTGGCCCCAGAGGAGGAGGAGGAGCATACCAAGTAACCTGAAAAAACATGAACAAGCAAATAAAAAACCTGGCGGCTATAACGAGGAACATGAACCATCAAACCCTTGAATAGACAAATAAACAAGATCCCTCCTCCCCCACCCCCACAATCGTGAGCCATTCCATGGCAAAAGTAGCTCCAGGGTTCTGTCTGCAGCTACAGTCTATGCTGTGGCAGTGGTATTGAGTTGTAACAGCACTTCGGCCGTTAGGCCTTCAGGTGGGTTAGAGTGGCCTAGTTGTTCAATGTGCCTTGTGTCATTCAGTATCACAGTGACAAACCCCTATGATCAGTACAGGGGACCAGTTGTTCAATATCCATGGCACTTAGGTGGGGGAATTACAAACCGAAAGGCTGTGGGGCCACCTTGGCTGAGTTCAATATGAGGGGCAAGGACTGGGACAGGGTCGCAGTCCAAACCGCAGGGCTGGTGTGTGCTAGAGGGCATCTCAGTCCGGAGGGGATGCAATCCAGGCAAAAAAAGAAGTGAGTCTGGGGAGGGGTAGCTCCTCTCGTGCACAAGGCATCCAAGGTCCGTCCTTAAGGTGCAAACAATTGGAGAGCTTTCAGGGTCCAAAAATAGGGATATTGAGGGGTTAAGTGGGGGATAGTGCTTCTACTGGGGCCTGGGGGCAAAAGTCTTGCTACACCCCAGTCTGAGTCAACAGAGTGCCCGTTGGACTAGGGCAAAGTGTCTTTTGGATAGGGAAAACAGGTACCTCTCGGTCTGGGGCACCGGGAGTGTCCAGCCCATGTGTGGGTGAGTAGTGAAGAAAAAAAATAGCCTTTACCTTAGTCCATGCAATCAGGGAGGGCCACCAGTGGAGAAACGAGCCTGCTACGCTTGTGTAGGTTTCGATCTTCGAATTCTGAGGTAGAGGCATGGGCCTTTTGAGGGCAGCTGGAAGTGAAGCGGCGTCTCTGTAGCTGTTCTTTAGAATTAGAAGAGGGGGTCGTCAGGCGTAGATCCTGTAAAAGAGACTGGAGATCTTCCTGAGACTTGCACGTATACTTGTGGCCCTTGAATGTAAAGCTGAGGGAAAAGGGGAACCCCCAGAAGTAGGTAATGTGGTGGTCTTGCAATAATTGCAGTTGGGGCTTCAGGGCCCTGTGTTTGGCGATGGTCATGGGTGACAAGTCTGCGAACAACTGATAGTCATGGCCCTGAAAGCTTAAATGTTCTCTTTGGCGGGCAGCTTGTAGTAGCTGTTCCTTTGTCCGGTAGTAGTGCAGCTTGGGGACTATGTCACGTGGGGGGGCCTCTTTTTTACAGGGTGCCAGGGTTCTATGGATTCTATCAATTTCTAATCTCTCGACTGGGATGGAGGGTGCAAGTTCCTGGAACAGGGCAGTGACTGTGGATTGCAGGTCCACTACTGTCTCTGGGATCCCCCTGATACGAAAATTGGATCTGTGCGCCCGGTTCTCAAAGTCCTCTAATTGGGCCTGCAAGGATAGATTTTCTCTAAGGGCCTCTAGATCATCAGACTGGTTGTTTATGGTAACTTCCAGTTCGTCCACTTTTTGTTCAAGTTCCGCAGTGCGGTGGCCTAGTTCTCTGATCTCTTTAGTGAGATGATCAGTAATTTGATCTGAGGTCTGCTTGAGGGCCCGCTGCAGCATCCTTTCAAACTGCTGCAGTATGTCAAGGTGAAATGGCTGGGCCTGTAGAGATCTCAGGGGAGAAGCTAAGGGGTCACAGTCAGACTCACCCTCATCTGGATGCGGTAGTGGCTTCATCCTGGGTGAGCGGTGTGTGCCTGCTCGGCGTGGAGGGTCGGGCGCCATCTTGGCGGAGGCCCGCGCCAGGACTTTGTGAATGGTTTTCCCCTTGGGCTTCTGCCTGGAGCCTCCGAGCACCATCGTGGGTGGCCCAGCGGGTTCCTGGGGCTGTGAGAGGGCTATGGAGGTGTTCGGAGAGAGGCGGGCTCCTGATGATGCAGCCGAGTGTCCCCCTAGGTACGGAGCTCTACAGCGGTGCGTCCGACATGGAGAGCTACGCGCCTGCGCCTCCGTCCTTCTAATATTTCATTGCTCTGCACTTCATTGTAATGGTGGCCTTATATGCTTACATGAATGATTGATTTCTTTTCCAATCAATCTCTCCTGATAGGAATAATTTGATAGTTGACAATCGAACAATTTACCACACACAGGAAAGTGTAATTTAATTCATAGTTAGAAGGTACAATTGTAAGTTATCAATTAAATCTCTGTTTCAACCAGGCAATCCCATAAACAAACTAATCAAGTTTATGACCAAATTAACTGTTACGTACCTGACGGTGGAGTCTGTCTTGTGCAGGGAACAACCGCTCTTGCACACCCGATTCAAGGACCCCTGGTAGTGTAGACAGAGGCCCGAGAGTGCGGGATGGCACGAGGGCTGGATGGATCACAGATGTTGTAGTGAGATTCCAGCAGGTCGTGCAAACAGGAGAATGGTCGTACAAGCAGGGTTGGCAACGTGCAGGCAGAAAGGTACAAAAAGGGTTAGGCAAGCGGATCGTCAAGTTCAGGCAAGGTTCGTTAACGGGCGGGCAGCGGAGGTACAGAGGAGTAGACAAGCGGATGGTCGTGGATAGCCGGGGTCGATGCAGGTAGCGGACAACAGGTCAAAGCAAGCCGGGTTGACAGGAAACAGGTGAAACACAGGAACAGGTAGGGAGCTGAGGCCCACAGGTCTGGAACGCTGTAGAACAAGCAGCAACTTTAAGCAGGATGTCCAGGGTTTAAATAGGCACCATTTGGCGCAGTTTCCGGCGCGTGCGCGCGCACAGGCGCGCGCGCACGCGCACGGGAGCGCGCGGACGCGCACGGGAGCGCGCGAGCGCACACGGAGGCGCGCGCACCACCCGGAAACGGCCAGGAACACTGGCAAAGTCCCTTTTACTGACATTGCCCCCCCCAAGGGGCAGCCTCCGGATGCCTATCGAGTGTCACCATCTTGGCGCTTTCGTTTGAAGGCCTGAATCAGTCCGGGAGCATGAATGTTCCCTTCGGGTTCCCACGAGTTCTCTTCCGGGCCGAAACCCTTCCATTTAATTAGATATTCGGTCACCCCCGCTCTCCGACGACTCTTTAAGATTGCTTCCACCTCGTACTCCTCCTCTCCGTTAACTAGGATGGGACCTGGTGGTCCTGTTTTTCGGCCGGGGAAGGAATCACGGACCATGGGTTTCAATAGGGAAACATGGAAAACCGGGTGGATCTTCAGAGATAGTGGAAGATCGAGTTCGAAAGCCACCCGGTTAATCTGTCTTTTCACGGAAAAGGG
>BLSH010048066.1:781002-801624 GCA_018402905.1 Glandirana rugosa | reverse complement strand
CCTCCTGCAGATTTTTAACGGCCTGGGTAAGGCCAGCCAGGTGGGCGCATAAGTCGTCCATGGCGGAGCGTGTTCCCTGCGCAGACTCAGTCATGGCTGCTTGTTTCTGTTACGTACCTGACGGTGGAGTCTGTCTTGTGCAGGGAACAACCGCTCTTGCGCACCCGATTCAAGGACCCCTGGTAGTGTAGACAGAGGCCCGAGAGTGCGGGATGGCACGAGGGCTGGATGGTCACAGATGTTGTAGTGAGATTCCAGCAGGTCGTGCAAACAGGAGAATGGTCGTACAAGCAGGGTTGGCAACGTGCAGGCAGAAAGGTACAAAAAGGGTTAGGCAAGCGGATCGTCAAGTTCAGGCAAGGTTCGTTAACGGGCGGGCAGCGGAGGTACAGAGGAGTAGACAAGCGGATGGTCGTGGATAGCCGGGGTCGATGCAGGTAGCGGACGACAGGTCAAAGCAAGCCGGGTTGACAGGAAACAGGTGAAACACAGGAACAGGTAGGGAGCTGAGGCCCACAGGTCTGGAACGCTGTATGACAAGCAGCAACTTTGTGCAGGATGTCCAGTGTTTAAATAGGCACCATTTGGCGCCGTTTCCGGCGCATGCGGACGCGCACGGAGGCGCGCGCACCACCCGGAAACGGCCAGGAACACTGGCAAAGTCCCTTTTACTGACATTAACTTTGTGTTACCAACCAATTTTCTGCCCTGACCAATCTATTCAGTCGATGGAATCCAATTTAAGCAAAGATAAAATTGATCAGAAGGCAAGTCATGGCTATTTGATTGGTTGCAAATTTAATCAGATAATGAAATAAAATAATAATAATTACACTAAGCAAAGAAGATGTTAAAGGAGGAACCTCCAAGTGAGTTTCACCCCCATCCATCACCGAGCACTGAAATATATCCAGCCTTTCAGAAGCATAGGACACGCATCCCAGTCTCCAACAATGTCTAGATCTGGGCAAACACCAACTTTCAGAAAACCTGTATGTCAATACTGTGTGTTCTTCAGGAAAGCATCTTATTTTGATGTTTTAAAACACTATTTGGAATTATTGGCACGTTTACACACTTTTTGGCATTTTGTAATAGATGCACTTATTGATCACACATTAATGAGTTTACGCACATAACGTTTATGGATTTGAGTTGATTTGCACTCTGGTGCAAATACAGTTGCATGCAAAAGTTTAGGAACCCCTGACAATTTCCATGATTGTCATTTATAAATATTTGGGTGTTTGGATCAGCAATTTAATTTTGATCAATCAAATAACTGAAGGACACAGTACTATTTCAGTAGTGAAATGAGGTTTATTGGATTAACAGAAAATGTGCAATATGCATCAAAACGAAATTAGAGAGGTGCATAAATGTGGGCACCCTTGTAATTTTGTTGATTTGAATACCTGTAACTACTTAGCACTGATTAATTGGAACACACAATTGGTTTGGTGAGCTCATCAAGCCTTGAACTTCATAGACAGGTGCATCCAATCATGAGAAAATGTATTTAAGGTGGCCAATTGCAAGTTGTTGTTCTCTTTGATTCTCCTCTGAAGAGTGGCAACATGGGGCCTCAAAACAACTCTCAAATGACCTGAAAACAAAGATTGTTCTACATTATGGTTTAGGGGAAGGCTACAAAAAGTTATCGCAGAGATATAAGCTGTCAGTGTCCACTGTGAGGAACATGGAAGACCACAGGCACAGTTATTGTTAAGGCCAGAAGTCGCAGGTCACATAAAATATTGAGAGGCAAAGGGTGGTGAGCACGGTCAAAAACAGCCCACAGACCACCTCCAAAGACCTACAACATCAACTTGCTGAAGATGGTGTCACTGTGCATCGTTCAACAATTCAGCGCACTTTGCACAGGGAGAAGCTGTATGGGAGAGTGATGCCAAAGAAGCCTTTTCTGTACACACGCCACAGAGTCGCTTGAGGTATGCAAACGCACATTTGGACAAGCCAGCTTCATTTTGGAATAAGGTGCTGTGGACTGATACAACAAAGACGTTATGCATGGCGGCAAAAGAACACAGCGTTCCAAGAAAAACGCTTGCTACCCACAGTAAAATTTGGTGGAGGTTCCATCATGCTATGGGGCTGTGTGGTCAGTGCCAGTACTGGGAATCTGGTTAAAGTTGATGGTCGCATGGATTCCACTCAATATCAGCAGATTCTTGAGAATAATGTTGAGGAATCAGTCACAAAGTTGAAGTTACGCCGGGGCTGGATATTTAAACAAGACAACGACGCAAAACACTGCTCAACATCTACTCAGGCATTTATGTAGAGGAACAAGTACAATGTTCTGGAATGGCCATCCCGGTCCCCAGACCTGAATATTATTGAACATCTGTGGGGTGATTTGAAGCGGGCTGTCCATGCTCGGCAACCATCAAACCTAACTGAACTGGAGATGTTTTGTAAGGAGGAATGGTCCAAAATACATTCATCCAGAATCCAGACACTCATTACAGGCTATAGGAAGCATCTAGAGCAGGGATAAGCAATTAGCGGACCTCCAGCTGTTGCAAAACTACAAGTCCCATCATGCCTCTGCCTCTGGGTGTCATGCTTGTGGCTGTCAGTCTTGCTATGCCTCATGGGACTTCTAGTTCTGCAACATCTGGAGGTCCGCTAATTGCATATCCCTGATCTAGAGGCTGTTATTTCTGCTAAAGGAGGCTCTACTAAATATTCATGTAATTTTTCTGTTGGGGTGCCCAAATTTATGCAGCTGTCTAATTTCATTTTGATGCATATTGCGCATTTTCTGTTGATCCAATAAACCTCATTTCACTACTGAAATATTACTGTGTCCTTCAATTATTTCATAGATCAAAATGAAATTGCTGATCCAAACACCCAAATATTTAAAAATGAAAATCATGGAAATTGTCAGGGGTTCCTAAACTTTTGCATACAACTGTATATGTTTGAGAGTTGTACTTTGACTATATTAGATGCTAATATCTTGGGAGACATTTATGGTTTACTACTGGAGTATTAAGTGAAAACAGTTTTTCACAATCTTATATGTAGCATGTATTATATTTAACGGTCATCAGCACAAGAAACTGATAACTTTAATATACATTCTTTTTTAACTGTACATTATTAGCTTCTGTAACAGGATATAAATCAAGTCCTTTCTTCTATTTCCAGTAATCAATGCTATCTCCTCACACCAGACTGACGTCCACCGCCGAAGACTGTAAAATACCTTGTGTACATGGTGTTTGTTCTGAGCCATGACTCATTCAGGAATTTGTGTAGGAGGGTTTAGGAAAAGGAAGACACAGAAAGGTTAATAGTTGTGCTATGTGTCCCATGGAAACCTATAGGTAACACGCAGCATAAGACATGGAGAAAAAAAAACTGTTTTCAGAGAATGTCACTAAGGTTCTGACTTGTCTTTCTGCACTTTCAATGAATTTGCACATGTACAATGAACTGGAAGGAAATGTATTCAGCTGTGTCTGGAAGGCTATAACACCCACAGGAACCTCCTTTCCAGAACTTTCTAGCTCAGCATCCTGCCGTGTTATTCACAGGCCGCAATTCCCACAGGATGGGGACAAATAATTTGTCACAAGCCAAAATTCTTCCACAATAGCTGATTAAAACTGACAAGAAAGCTCTGGAAGAATCTGTAATGGAATAAATAAAGCTTAGCAATGCCTGACAACAGGGACTTTTACGTCAGTTATTGTGTCACAGTCTGCGGACAACTGAGTGATTAACTACATTTTTTTCCCAATTTTATTTGGCGAGCCTATTCTTGTGTATGTGCTCTTACTGCAGTGGTGTATGAATAACTACACGGATTGGCATGTGTTGGCCATACCAATTTGACTAATTTATTGGCAACTTTGGAGCTTTTCACCAACCGCAATCTGTTACCCAGCCCTATGTTTACTTAGGGTAGCCATAGATGTGAAAAAGGTTGGAAAATTAGACCACCAAAATATAAAGATATAAGATCTTTCCATAAACTAGCACAACAGTTTTCAGCTAAGCCTGCATGTTTGTACACTGAGCAGATAGAGGTGGACATACATCAAGTAAGCAATAGTGATTGTTAAAAAAATAACTTTAATTGAAGGAGGAGCAGATCATTATATCCAGACATATGATTTCCACATCCAATCAACATCCCAGTCAGATCTGATGACAATCGCATCATATCTATAGTTAGCTTTTGTTCTGAAGCTTTAAAAGGAAATATATTCAGTATAGGGGGGTGCATTTAAAAGCAATCAAAAGGCATTGCAACATATTTGTACATTTTATCTTACAGTGAACCTTAGGCGTTAAGAGAAGTATGGGTTTTTGAAAAAAATAACATTTTTAACCTAGGTGGATGCAGCATTGATCCTGCCACTTCTAAGAGTGAGCACTGAGCAATCAAAGACCGCTGATTGCTCAGCTCTTAGCCTTCACTGGTGCGCCAGGCTGTGGAAGTGGCTGGCTCAGTCTCCCGTGGCTCGCTGAGAGGCTGAGCCAGCTGCTGGTCCAGGCATCTGGATGGATCTAAAGTCGAGATCTTTCCTGAGCCTGGACTGCTTGAATGACTTTAGCCGCTGTCGGCTGAAAACAAGTCACAGGAGTGCACTCGTGTGACCTACAGGAGATGTATAGCCGAAATAGCTTTGGCCATACTTCTTTAAAATGGACCTTTCCCTGTTTTTCTGTTTCACACTTCTTCTCCCAGACATCTCACGGGACAACTTTTTTAAAACTTATTTAAACAGATGAATGTAATGTAGTACAGAGCATGCTCCAAAAGAGGTGCGTGATCTCATGCTATCCATCTTGAGCAGTGGTCCTCGGGACCCACCAACAGGCCAGATTTTAAGTATTACCTTGGGGAGATGCAGACTAGAACACTGCAATCACTGAGCAGCAAATGATATCACCTGTGATGTATTTCAGTTATCCTGCAAACCTGGCCTGTTGGGGGGTCCCGAGGACCGGAGTTGAGAACCACTGATCTTGAGTGACAACACTGCTCTTCCATTGATACAGTACAATGAGTGAGCATTTTCAGCCTGAGACATGAAATGTGACAAGATCACAAAGTGCATAAAAAAAGAAAATTCAGACACTACTTGTAGTAACTGGTAAGCTGGAATATATTACTTTTTCTTGTGTTAAGATTTACCACGTGCTGCATTGTGATGAAGGTTCTAGGGCAGGGGTACTTAGGCTTATTAATTTGAAGACCCAATTAAGAAAATTGTTACAGTACTAGGACCCAAGAAGAGACATTTTACTAAAATTTCTGAAATTTTGTCCCAGAAAGGGGCTCTAACAAAACACTGCTATAGTGCTTTAATGAATATAACTTTCCTAGTGGGCACTTTTACCCCCCCCCCTTCCTGCCCAGGCCAATTTTCAGCTTTCAGACTTTTTTTTTAACACTTTGAATGACAATTGCTCGGTCATGCAACACTGTATCCATATGCAATTTTTAGCATTTTTTTTTCACACAAATGGAGCTTTCATTTGGTGGTATTTAATCACCACTGAATTTTTTAATTTGTTAAATGAAAAAATACTTTTTTTCATAGTTTGTTATAAAATTTTGCAAACAGGTATTTTTCTCCTTCACTGATGTGTGCTGATGAGGCTGCACTGATGGGCATTAATGAGGCAGCACTGATGGGCTGCACCGATTGGCACTGTTGGGACTGCACTGTACATGTCCCTTTCACCCAAGCCAGTTATTGACTCTCCTACGCGGTTAGTGTGAGGAAAGGAATGCCGATAATAAGCTTGTGTTTATATTGTGTTTGATTGGACACAGGTGATCATGTGGTAAAGAGCCGCTGAGTGTCTCTTTACCCTGATGGGTAATCAGCTGATGCCCTCCCAGAACTGGCCAGCCACGATGTAGCCGTTATTTGCCTATAGCACGGTCAGCAAGTGGTTTAATAGGTTTCATAAGCTTCCCTAGCCCTTTTTTTTTTTTAAAGTAGAACTAAAGGCAAAACCTTTTTTTTAGTTTCAAGCAGAGTGGAGAGGACTTAGACCCCTTTCACACTGGCGGTCTGATCAGAGGCCCCCCATTATCCTCTACGGAGTGGCGATTGTCAACGAACAGGTGCCTGTTTACACCCACTGACATCCAATCTGATCCGCTAAAAACAGATGGATGGGGATCTGCAGGTGGTCTATTTACATCTGACTGTCCATAGAGGACAGCAGGCTGTGTCACAGAGCGGACACAGACCAGCCACTTGCCTGCTCCATGGATAGATTCCCCGCTGAGCAGGCGGAGTCCGCCCTGTGTGAAAGGGGCCTTAGAAAACCTGTCAACTTTTATTGCGGTCTGTGGCCCTGGTAGGGAGATTCACCCTCTCTATATGCGCAGTTTACGGTTATCACTAAGCGTGAAAGTGAAAAAATCTGTCAATGAGAAGACTCGTTCTGGTGGTGGGATTCCCTCACTTTAAAGGGATTTTTGTTTCCTGTTTTGCCTAAGGAACGGGAAGTTTAGGATAAATGGTGCTAGCTTACCCCTATTAAAACCTCAAAAAATATTTAAATAGATACTTACATAAGATAGCATGAAAGATGAGCCGGCACACTGGATATGGATACAGTCTTCAAGTTTATTCCTTCATGATCATGACAAAGGCAGTGCAAGCTGACGCCTTTCGGCATCAAAAATGCCTTGTTCACAGCAATAATTACATAAAACTTTACATTTATAAAGTGCTTACAGTGAATCAAAGGTGCTATAATATGTGCAATGCTCTAAATAATGTGAAAAAAAATTCTCTTATTAAAGTGTTCAGTGCTCTTGGGAAGGTGATCACAGTGCATCCACTTGTTCATAAACCGGAGGTATGAGTTGGACTTGTTTACCTTATAGCAGACAAGTCAAAAAGGCTTTCCGGTCTCTTAGGGGGGACCTCTCCCTCTGCTGTGGAGATTACTGGGTCCTTCTATCTCCATAGAGCTTCCTGTTGATGTTACTTGCAAGGAGGGGATCATAAAAAAACTCCTCATGGTGTAGTATTGTTTGGAGCGGTTTATTTCATACTTACACACGTTAAAATTTAAAATTAATTGGGATTGGCAATAACAATGTCCCAGTGTAAACATAAGTGGCCACTTGTCCTAGGAGGTGGCGTGCGCTCGTATCAGTCCTTTGTAGTGTTTTTCCACCCTCTGGGCCCGTGATAACACACAAGGAAGTTAGCGGGCTTGACGCGTTTCGTCGAGAATGGGGATGTTGTCAAAAGCTGCAACTTCCATTTGTTACAATCCCTTATACATGCTCGACGCAACCTTTACGGGAGTTTAGGGAATTCTCCCCAATGGAACACAAATGGCAAAAAAACAAAAACACTGACAAGGGTTATAAACATTTTCCTACTCTATCCAAAATAACAAAAAAGTTTCATCTTTAGTTTTGCTTTAACAACTTAAGGACCGAGCCTCTTTTTGAGATTCGTTGTTTACAAGTTAAAATCATTTTTTTTTGCTAGAAAATTACTTAGAATCCGTAAACATTATATATTGTTTTCAGACACCCTAGAGAATAAAATGGCGGTCGTTGCAATACTTTATGTCACCCCGTATTTGTGCAGCGGTCTTACAAGCGCAATTTTTTTTTGGAAAAAATAGACTTTTTTGAATTAAAAAAAAATAAGACAACAGTAAAGTTAGCCCAATTTTTTATATAGTGCGGAAGATAATGTTACGCCGAGTAAATTGATACCCAACATGTCATGCTTCAAAATTGCGGCCACTCGTGGAATGGTGACAAACTTTGGCACTTAAAATCTCCATTGGCAACGTTAAAAATTTCTACAGGTTACCAGTTTTGAGTTACAGAGGAAGTCTAGTTCTAGAATTATTGCTCTCACTCCAACGATTGCGGCAATACATCATGTGTGGTGTAAACACCATTTTTATATGTGGGCGCAACTTACGTATGCGTTCGCTTCTGCGAGCGAGCTCGGCGGGACGAGGCACTTTAATTTTTTTATTTTTACACGGTCCATTTAAAAAAAATGTTCTGGGTCACTTTTATTCCTGTTACAAGGAATGTAAACAGAAAAAGAAACATTTTACAAGAAAAATCTGGAATCAAAAAGACCTCAGATCTCACATTTAGACTTAAATGGAATAAAAAAAAAATCCTTTTAAAACCATTGGGAGGAAGTGACGATTGACGTTTCCATCATCCAGTGTTATGGAGCCAAGTGGGGGCCATCTTTCCTCACTCAGCTTCCAGCCTCACAAGGGAAAGGACCCGATCGTCTCCACCACTACCGGTGGCTCCGGTAAGCAGCGGATAAAAGGGATCTTGTGGCAAATCCACTGCAGAGAACACATTTATCTGAAAGCGGACCGTCCGCTGTTTAACCACTTGCTTACTGGGCACTTAAACCCCCCACCTGCCCAGACCAATTTTCGGCTTTCAGCGCTGTCGCATTTTGAATGACAATTGTGCGGTCGTGCGACATTGTACCCAAACAAAATTGATGTCTTTTTTTTCCCACAAATAGAGCTTTCTTTTGGTGATATTTGATCACCTCTCTGTTTTTTTTTTTTTTTTGCGCTATAAACAAAGAGAGATGATTTTGAAAAAAGAACAATATTTTTAACTTTTTGCTATAATACAAATTCAAAAAAAATAAAAAATTATTCACTGGGTTTGGACGATTTATATTCTTCTACATATTTTTGGTAACAAAAAAAAAAAAAATTGCAATCGGCGTATATAAAAGTTATCGCATCTACAAACTATGGGGATTCATGGCATTTTTATTATTTATTTTTCTTTTACTAGTAATGGTGGCGATCTGCAATTTTTATCGGGACTACGATATTGGGGCGGACATGTCGGACATTTTTGACACTTTTTTGGAACCAATGACATTTATACAGCGATTAGAAATTTAATTGTCCACTGATTACTGTATAAATGTCATTGGCAGGGAAGGGGTTAACACTAAGGGGGCAGTGAAGGGGTTAACTGTGTTCCCTGCATGTGTTCTAACTGTGGGGGGGTGGGGCTGGCCGGGACATAACAGATCTAACTGATCCCAGTGACAGGGATCAGTAGATCTGTCAGGTCCCGTCACAGAACGGAGAACCGCCGTGTTTACATAGGCGGTTCCCCGTTCTGCAGCTCTGAAAGGCGGTCTCGGGCGGACATCGAGTCTGCTCAACCTGCGGGCATGCCCACGGAGCGTGCGGTGGCCGAATGCGCGCCAGGAGCGGGCACAGGGGACGACGTCCATGGATGTCGACCCGGAAATTCAGATCCGTGCTGGAGCCGTATTTCGGCAATAGCGCAGATCTGAAGGGGTTAATAAAATACTGGGGTTATGGCAGTTATATATTTTACATCAAACAGCCAACGTAAAATGACTGCGGGCAGTCCGTAAGTGGTTAAATTCATATTACAGTTTGCCATTTTATTTTATCCAGCTATGGATCTTGATATCATTTCACAAAATGTCCTGGCTCTGTATAAACAAGTCAATGATGTAAACAATCATAAACAGAAAGCAAGCAGCACAAAGCTAGAAGCTCCAATTTTCAAAAACATGTTTATTTTCAGTTCTATTTTTGAACAATTGGCACATGAAAGTACAAAACTCAAACAGTGCCAGAAAATGTCATTTTTAAACATCCTTCTTAAGTATGAAAAAAGGTGTAAGAATAAGTGATTTGTAAACAATAGTTTTTAATTGCCTTTGAAGCTACCAACCCATTGCACTGCAACTTGATTAGGCTCCCATGACAAAAACTTGACAGATAATTTTATTTACAAAAAAAAAAAACAAAAAAAACAGTTGTACAAATATAATACAAAAAATCTGCATAAAACTACAAAAGTGAGTTAGATCACTAATTTTAGCAACAGACTTATTGGGTATAATTAAGCAGCTATCCTGGCTACTTAGAGTTTTGAATATATACATATTTACTAGGATCAGTATGGAACCACCTTGATAACAGCGACTAAAGGGAATCTGTTGGGATGCTGGTTTGTCACAGCTGAGACTTTCAGCCAGTTCTGCTGTCAACCAATGCCTGGAAAGCAAATGCTGTGCTAAATCAGCGGCAGAACAGACCTATCAAACACTGTGACATGCATGCTCTGGAACTAGCACTGCTTTCACAATTCCGTCAGTCTCCAGCACTGAATGGGAATGGAAAATTTGTCCTGGCAGGTTGCCTCTAAATCTAATTTCACAGGGTCATTCGTACAGCTGGTGGCAAATGTGTCAAGCGTTTATAGAGACAGGATATATAGCTGCTGAAATGTGCATAAGAAGTAAGGGAAAAAGGTCCAGAGGCAACCCATTACAAATGCAAGTCCACAAACATTTATGGAGTATGGGAAAAATATTCACAGCAATATAGGTATTAAGCTAATGTGAGCACCTTAAGGGCCAATTCACATTTTGCTCTTCTTGCGCGTTGCGTTACATTATTGTGTGTTGTGTTAAAGTAGCCTATTCAAATTCAAGTTAGCAAAGTGTGTTACGGTGCCATTCCAAAAGATTGGCACCACACATGACAAAGCATGTAATGTGCATTAACGTGCACTGCCATAAAGCGTACTTTGACGATACACACCTCTGTGTCAAAGTGTAAATAAGCCCTAAACCAATCACATTTGTGGGTAGAAAAGAAGAACAGGGTTAAATTATTTGTTTATAAATTAAAGAGAAAATATGTGAAACAAATTGGCGAGCTACTATTGATATGCACTAAATGCTGCTTCTGTGCTAAAGTAATAAAGTCCATTCAATGTACACTAGAAATGAAATCTAGGAGATGGATAACTTGTGATTTAAAGTCACTGTTACTATAGGGCAGGGATAGGCAACCTGGGGCCCTCCAGCTGTTGCAGAACTACAAGTTCCATCATGCCTCTGAGAGTAATTGTAACTACCAGTCTTGCAATGCCTCATGGAAAATGTAGTTCCACAACACCTGGAGGGCTACTGGTTGCCTACCCCTGCTATAGGGTCACTTTTAGCTAAGAGGCCACCAGTAAAAGAAGCCTTTTTTATACTTAACTTTTCGTTGATTGGTGTATTCAAAGGCCGCTAATTACCCATACTTATATATATTTTTTTCTATAAAGGTAGAGCTTTTGTTCTATTATCTGAATACGAATTATAAGCCATTCACAGGAATCAGTCTGAACTTTTTAGTGGTATTTCCTTCTTTATACAACATGACCACCCAATGAATAAAAGAATAAAAAATGAGAAATGCTTAAAGTAGAACTATGGTCAAAATGAAGAAATCAATATGTTATGCACATATACAGTCTGTTAAACAAGTCACTGTTTTGCAAAAAGCATTAAGAATGCTGCGATCTCTACCTTGTCTCCTGCTCTTATGTGCAATTCCTTTAGTGAGGTGACAACTTTACTTCCTGGTTTTCGAACATATGTTGTTCCCATTTATGTCTATCTCTCTCTGCAGAAACGTCCTGACATCACTGGGGGAGGGGCTCCTATATCCATGGAAATCTCAGCCATTCATTCTACACAGAAGTCCTGATTAGGATCCGCCCACAATCGACCCGTGAAGCCCCGCCCACTCCCACTTATGTCCCGTCTTTGCCCACCCACTGCTCTGTCTATACAGCCAGCTCCTAGGTTGGATTTTGTTCTGTCAGTTTACAAATTACCAGAGGAGAGCAGGCAGAGAGAAGCACACAGATTAATAGACTGATCTGTGTGCAAAGTAACCTGTACTGACTTGTGCCTGTTTTACATAGCACACACCCCCAGCTATTGATTGGCAGATGGATGTGTGTTATGTAAAATAGACTGAGCATCATAGAGAGCTGTAGGACTGTTGGCTAGACAGGATACTTCACTGAAAGGAAATGACATCTGAGCTCTGCTCTGCTGAACTCCTCCCATCATCTCTAGCAGTGTATAGCAAAGAAGAAATGAATGGGGGATTACAGACCACGCTTGTAGCTACATGGTAGTAAAATAATCATTTCAGTTATGTTTATTACCATGTGTAACTTTTAAGATATTTATATGAGGATTTACTAAAATATGCATGTTGCCTTTAGTTGTACTATAAGCAAAACCTACAATGACAGCTCTAAAAGGTACAGAGGCACAGGTGAAGCCTCAATCATTTTAGTGGACATCTTGGCAGAGACCTCTTTTAAGCATCAAACCCTATACGGTAAATTAACAACTTCTTGCATTGAAATAAGGATAAAGCTCATAATACTTGGAAAGTACAAACTGTAAAAAGGTTTGGCTGTTAATAAAATATTTCAGTGACTATTAAACCAGTGTCTTGTGTGTCCTTATCCAAAATTATGTATAGGCATGGTGTTGGTTAGAGAGCCACAGAAACAGGGCCAGTGTACAATAGGGTTCCCTTAGTTTGTAAAAATGGACTCCAATAAATGTTGGATAAACATATACATGCATACTTTTGCAGTTTCCAATAAACGTCTATTCTAAAATACAAATTCAAGAATCAGCACATGCCAGTTACACAAACAATAAAGATATGAAATATGTAAAACATAGTGAACATTTAAATACTGGAGTATTACCTGCATAAATTACAAAAGTTTGGATGTTAAATCATAGACCAATATGATAAACTTATATTATATATATGGTTTATTTATTATTGACATTGAACTAAAAGTAAGTGTCATTCCCACTACAAGGGCAAATGCAGGTGCCCTGGGTGGTGCTAGAGTAGGCATTTCAGCTACCAAGAGGACAGCTTATGCCATTAGACACCTGATGTTTGCTTCAAGACTGTTAATATGTGTAAACTGTAAAGGATAACTGAACCTAAGCACTAATTTACACCGAAAAAATACACAAAAATGTTTCCACATTTTGAAAGAACAAAGTAGTTATATAAAACAGTGTTATGACTTATGTGTATGTGTTATGTGTAGCTACAGCCTATTGCCTAAATGAACATCCTTCCAAATGCATGCAAGTCAGAGGAGCAGTTAAGAGAAGCTTATTGCAATGAAACAACTAGCCAGTAGGTCAGGTTTGTGTAGAACCCCTACCGAATCTCTCAGTTATCCTAAGTTCTAATAACTTCCTGGAAATTAACTAAAGTATCTAGAAATGTCATCAATAAATCTTATGCAAGTTGACTTTTGTATTAGTAATCTGTTATTTTTTCCATTTTACTCCCACAGACACAACAGTCATTCATCACCAACAAAATACTGCATGGAACATTCCCAGCATGTTTCTCATGATAAACAGTAAGAGACCCTACGGCTTTGTAATCTATGGCATTATACCCAACATAAAGCTGAGAAACAGATTCTGCTCCAAGGCCCCAAATGAATTGTTCTACAACCCACTGCTAGCCTTGCTGTAACCAAATTTCAGACCAATTCCATTATGTAACAAGTTTAATAAGTTTCAGTGTTTTGTAAAGGTAGCATGGATCAGCAGATGCCAAGTACTGGCAGCAGAGCCAATCCTCCAGTGAAATGTTATACTCTGGTTCCAAAGCTCTCTCTGCAAATTTCATCATCAGGAGAGCTCTCTTCATATCAATCCAATTCTGAAGGGCACAGTGCAAAGCTTCCTCGTGGCTAAATGGCTGGTCAGTTAAGTCCTTCCTTGGTCCCCACAACAGACACTGAAGGACACGCTTGGCTTCTGAAATGCGTATACGCTTGATTGGATCAGCTTCTAACAACAAATGTGCAAGATGCTGCAGTCCACGAGAATAAACAGATAGATTTTTAAGAGGTGGCAAGTCCTTCTGGCTATACTCGTGCTCATGAAGACTTGTGCGGACCTCGAATGGGTTGGACTGGTGGAGAAGTTCATAAATAAGAATCCCTGTCTGGAACTCATCAAACTTTTTGTACTGGGAGGCAGCCATTATCTCAGGTGCCAGCCTGGTTTTATCCTTTTTGACTTTGGAGTCTTCACACCCAGGTCTCTGCTTGGCTTTGGAAAAGTTGCTGACAATAAGTCTTGGAATATACTTGCCATCTTTAATCTTATCGGGTGTGGTTTGACAGTGGGCTAGCAGCAGGTTATCTAAGCAGAGGTCTCGGTGAATAATGGCATGTTCCTTTAAGTGCTCCAAACCGTTGCAGAGTTGTAGTAACAAAAGACAAACCTGACGTTCATAAATTTCTGGTTGAGCTTTATGGCTGGACACAGATTCCCGAACAAAGTCTGCAGCTGTGCAATAAGGCACTTCTCGAGTAATGACTACCACACAGTCTTCCTCCGTTGATGTGGCGGAAGCCTGAGAGGTATCACTATTTGGACAGCCCCTGGGTGCATCTGGTGGACGTAATAAACTTGAAGGAACGGTGGCAAGAAAATGTCCACAGTCTTGCTGTATATTGAAGTGTACAGGTAGTGATAGGTTGCTGTTTAGCGGAGTATTTGAGTCTTCTGCTCTACACATCTGCAAATTAAAACACAAGAGAAATACTGAATAAAATATATTTGTAGAAAGATTAGCAGATGGGATGTACAAATGCATACATAATTCAGAAGCCAGTTAAAGTGTCTTTCAATATAACCATTCTTATTTAATTTACCCATGCAAGAATAATGAGAACTGATACAATATACCAAGTCAAGAATTCAAATTCAACTGCCAGTTATAAACCATATTTCAACAGTCCTGGCTAGAGAATGCAGTTGGTTGGGCACTATGGGTCAATGCGCAACTTCTATACTCATTACACTATTTTATTAACGGATGCTAATAATCTCATGATTCAAATGCAGCTAAATCTAGCACATGTGAAAATGTCGATTTTCATTTTAAAATAATGCATTTTACAGACTCAGTTGAGCCATTTGCAAATAATCTCCTAGGCAGAGGCCAGATAAGGTTTCCTTGCATTTTAAAGCATAATTATCACTATTGTGGCAAAAGTAATGCTAGTAAATCCTAGAATTTAACACAAAAGCTTTCATTGTTCTGATTCGTTTGGCATACTACAGATAATTTCTTACAGCATTTTAGTTTTCACTTAATCACATGTAAAACCTTTTGCTATACAGAATGCAAAGCATAATCATTCTAAATTAGAATCCTTGACCTTTGATGGGTTCCGGCCTTCTTAATGCAATGTCAATAGATGGGGCAATTTATTATTAAAAAGATAAAGATTTAAAGTGGAAGTTCAGTCAAAAATGAATTCTAAATCTCCTGGCAGCCACTAATTAAGATAAGATTAAGACTAATCTAACCCTGTAAAGCAAAAATCACTATACATACCTCTTCTGAAGCCGATCCGGTAGTGTCTCCAATGGCGGAAGCTGTGTGCAGGAGACAGCCGGCAACGGCTGGGAAATGACATCACCCATAGAATTACTATGGGGCTTTCATTGTCGGCTACCTAGTCTGCACATGCCTACACAGAGAAGCCACTGCTAAAAATTCAGCGTGGGACCGGACCGGATGCAAACAAGGTATGTATAACAATTTTTGCTTTACAGGGTTAGATAGATTAGTCTTAGAATGTGGCTGCCAGTAGATTTAGAGTTAGTTAGTTTTTGGATAAACTTCTACTTTAAGTGATGTTTATAATAAAAAGGTTGATCAAAAGCAAGGGCTTCTCTACAGTGAAAGATCAGACTTATTTAACAATTTCTGCATGTTGGACCCATTTGTATAACTTGGGACATGGGAAGAGGCCAAGGTGATGAGGTAGTCCTTTCTACAAAGGATGACCAGAAAATCTAATGCAATTTAAAGCAGAACTACACTGTATCTGAGCACCACAAACCAAAAACACAATTTAATTCATTTTTGTTATTCAAAGCAAACTCAGCCATCCATCTATGTCTCCATGCTTTCTTTTGCTGAGAATTCACTTTGAAAAACACCTCCCTAGCATTTCTGGTTGTGGCCATCTTGGGTAAGGACAAAAGATTCATGTAGCATTTACTATTTTGGAATCCATATGCTCTTAGATCAGGCATACAGATAGAGTCAGCAAGCCCTTCGTTCCCTCTTGAAGTCTCTTGGGATATATGAAATCATTTGCCTAGGCATGGAAACCAGGAAGTAACTGAATAAATTAAAAACAAAGTTTAAAACAAGTAAATATAATATACTTTACTATCTATTTAGTAATGCTAGCAGCAGAAGGATCACAAATAATCAATATTGATTGAGAGAGTGAAGTTTCACTATAAATTCCATGAACTGCTCTGCTCAAATGTTCCCCTGCCAGTGTTTTCCTCTTGCTACTCATGTTGTGTGCTCACCCATCGGAATATGTGTGAGGTTTATAAAGTTCAGGTAGGTGACTTGGAATAAGTTGACAGGCAAAGAGACAAAGGAAGAGAATTCTCCAGGAGAAGGTTATAGGAACATAAGGATTCACTTAACACATTCTAGGATTAAGGCTCCATTCACACCTGAGCGTTTTGTAGCTTGCAACTTCAAAAACGCTCAACACCACAAATTCCATTATTTTCAAAGTTGCCTGTTTACACCTGAACATAGCGTTGCTTGAAGATTGAAAAAAGTACATAAGCTAAAGATTTCAAGCATTTTTGGCCTTCAAAAGTATGTAAAAATGACCAAAAATGTTCAGCGCAAGTGTGAATGTAAACCAATGCTGAAATTGGTAGAGAAAAGGTGGGGTTCTGCTAATTCTAAACATGTCACATTTACCTTGACTGCATAGTTATTTGCTGGGTCCTTGGCACATGTCGCACAATAATAAATAGCATCTCTAGCGCTGCAGCATGGCTTGTTGCTTGCCAACTTAAAGAGTGACCAACTTGTCTCGTTGAAGTGCAGTTCCTTCTTTTGGTCTCGCATGAAGTAATCCTCACATTTATTCATTAAGCGCCTTGTAGATTGGGCATAAAGGCCACTAAGCTTAGCATACATGCCTTCTTTGCTGTCTATATTGCTAAGTAGATGGTGGAGCTGCAGGCTTGATGCAGATGATGCTTGGCTGGAGACGCTCAGTTGAGAGGTAGAAAGGGCTGGGGTTCCTCGGCTCTGAAGACAGTTCCGATTTCTAACCTCATTTCTGTGTCCACTGCCTCTGCAGCATTGTTCTAAAGATTCAGAGGAAGAAAACATAACAGGCCTCTCCACAGGACTTAATGGATAGCCATGTGATGCAGACTCTTCACCACAAACATTGTTTTCGGATTGGCTCTGATTGAGTCTTGGACTTTTGGGGCCAACTCCATTTTTTGATGGAAAAGCCCGTCCCCAGGCAGAGTTATCGGGAGCTGAAATAGCCCTGTTCATCGACTTCTTTATGGGCAATGGTGGTGGCTGCACAGGTCCATGTTGAGCTTCCATGCCAGAGTCCACAGAGAAAGAAACTTGTGCAAAATGTTTTTTCTCACCACTTAAGGAAACTGATGGAGAATTAATAATTTCACAAGACTGACCTATGAAAATAAACAAACAAAAATAAGATTTACTATGACTTCACTGAATGTGTAACTTACAAATACAAAACTCATAAAACAAAAAAGAATATGTGTCTTTTAGAAAATAACCAATTGTTATAAATTGGTTCCGCTCTTAAATTTTTGTTCATTCAAATTTGTGACCACATAATATACTCAAAGAATTAGTCCACTGAAACTAAAAAAGTATATGCAAACCCCAACATGGACCTTCATTTATTTGATCCCTTTTGGTCAGTTAAATATACCAAAGTGTTTTGAATCTGTTTAAGAAGTTAAAAAAATTACGTGTTGATCCTGCCAGAGATCTTATGAGCTGATAACTTCCTGTGCTAACTTATCAGTTACATTGTGCTCAGCCATCTTTAAAGACTACACATCCCTCTGTTAAGAAGAAAAGAAGAGACACAAAATGCCATGTTCTGATACAGAAGGGTCAGTGAGCACTGTAATACTAAGACTGTTACTGGCAGAATCACCAGGTGAAAAAAAAAAAGCTTTAAAAAACTAAAACGAATGCAGCTGCCACATCTAAGGACCAGTAAGCTGCACTAGAATACTTTTTTTTGGGGTTTAAATATGCTTATTTTTTTACCACTGTATCACCTACTTACTACTTCTACTCCTAAAGTAAGAGGTGTTTCAAATTAGCCCCAATTTCCTTAACTTAGGGTTGGTCCCCTTGCGCCATTCTCTACCATATGAATTCCGTAAAACATACATTAGTGATAACTGTGCAATGGAAAACGAAAGCCCCATACATAGACCGAACGTCGGGCGTTACTGGCCGGTTCAATAGAAACCGGACGACATTCGGCCCATGTTGATGGCAGCTGTGCCAGCTTCTGTCAAAGGAGCATGACCAAAAAAGGTCTGCCGATCAGCATCCAATCGCTGACCGGTGTGTTTTGGCAAGAGGGTAGTCCCCCTGTCAGAACACAACTGCCCAGTGGGAAAGACCGCTGTACTAACATTGCATAGTTAGTACATCAGCTCCTCCCGAGCTCTTCAGTTTTTTTTTGTTCAGCCCCCTTGGCTCAATGAAGAAGAAAAACTGCTAGTGTGTACCAGGCTTAAGTCACTAACTAAATCAAACCAACACACCAGACTGGAGCAAATAAGAGAAGATCGTGGATAGAGTTTACATATATTTTAAGGTAAAATGTGTAAACTAAACTGTGCCTTTCTAATGATCTGAATTTCACTATAGCAGCACAGTTTTAGTAAGCTTATCAGTAGATGATAACAGGTAGACCTGCAAGCAAACACTTCTTTGTGCCAGTACAGCAATCCATTTGTTTGCGTTGCTCAGGTAAGGAGAGCAAAACACATTCCATGGCTGCCTTGTGACAAGAGGTTCATTGGAATCAGATTTTGAATACAGACAGGGAGTGGCAGCTTGTTGAACACAGATCTTGCAGCTTATTTTATTTTAAGCACATATTCCGAGCAGAGGGCAGATGTTGCAATAGAATTAACCGAGGCTTAGAGGATCTTTGAATCTAAATGCTACACCCTTGCATAACCTTACAAAGTAAGATTTGCACCTTGTTTGTTATCAGGAGACCAGAAGAAAAGTAGCTTACAAGGCTGGCTGACAGGTGTCAAAGCCCGAGCCGGCTAACACAAAGAATAAAGTATACTATGGGAAGATGGCACCTGGTACTCACCTGAGCAAGAGATGAAAGACACCCATTCAAAATGGCAATAATCCACGGTAGTTTGCCCTTCACTATTAAAATGATGGTTGCAATATAAATCAATCCCATTAAGGCATAGCCGCTAAATGCATTTTAAAGTACACAGAGGTATAAGCTACAATACTGCAAATTCTGCATAGTTACACTCCCTCCAGGCAAGCCCTGTCATATTTGTATTGCAACCTCCACCACTCATTCATGTACACTCAAGGCAGCAAAGAGCAGATGGACTTTGGTCATTTCGCAACAGATAGGCAGGTATGAGACAATGTTTATATACGCCCTAAGAAGTGTTAGATCACCTATACTGATTTCACTTTTAAAAGGAAAAAAGTTGGCCTTTTGCAAGGTCATTATCTCAAGTTATAATACACAGATGCATTATGATAACGAATGCTAAAGTTGTAATGTTTATTTTAGATATGCTATAATTTTTTTTTTTTACATTTAGAATTTTTAAGACAGCACCTTGAATGCAGCATGAGAACAATTCTGCTCATAACAGGGCAATTTATAGAAGACAATACTAGTTGTAGTAGCTTCTATGAATAGGGGAGGGCATAGTTGGTCACTATGGAAGATTATGGTGGTGGGGAGGGCATCAGCAGAGGAAGATTTCTTCTAAAAACAACACAGCAGCACAAGGGACACATCTAGCTGAAGTTAATTAATGTCCCTTGTGCTTATTGTTCATATTTGGGGGGGGGGGGGGTTGTAAACTTAGGCTTTAATGAACAGATTGGGCTTCTGGGGTCCTGAAATTGCAATTCATAGCTTACTGTTACTTGGATATAGGAACTGCAGGAAAATAAAAAGGGGACTGTTGCAAACTTGTGAATCTAAGGTACCGTATATACTCGAGTATAAGCCGAGTTTTTCAGCACATTTTTTGTGCTGAAAAAGACCCCCCTCGGCTTATACCCGAGTCAGTGTCTGTGGGTGATGAGTAGATTCACATTAAATAGAGCTGTGCTGCTTCTAAGAGCCGTTCTGTGCTTTGTAAGTGTGATTAAACACATTGGAATGTAGAGAATGCTGAGAGAGGTGTCAGATTCTCAGCTTGATGTCGGGAGGTGGGGGAGGTGGGCGGGACAAGCTGATGTTAGCTGTTCAGTCCCGCCCACCTCCTGATCTCAGTGAAGAGCTGCAGCTCTCTCTCTGCATTCTTTGCATTCCAATGTGTTTAGTCACAGCACAGCTCTGTTTAATGTGAATCTACCTTACTCATCCCTTATGTGTTCTGGCTACAGTCTGTGTCCTGGCTAAAATCCCTGTGTCCTGGCTACAATACCTGTGTTCTGGCTACAGTCTCTGTGTCCTGGCTACAATCCCTGAGTCCTGGCTCCCTGTCCCTGTGTTCTGGCTACAATTCCTGTGTTCTGGCTCCCTGTCCCTGTGTTCTGGCTACAATTCCTGTGTTCTGGCTGCTGCATTTGCCACCCTAGGCTTCTACTCGGGTCAATAACTGGTCTTGT
>BLSH010048066.1:743137-770344 GCA_018402905.1 Glandirana rugosa | reverse complement strand
AACCGCAGAGTCTGGACTGCTCAAATAGATTGTTCGATTGTCTTCTTCTGTGTGAGCAGCCATGACAGTTATCCTGGCAGCCACATGTGTCACTGACTCTTGAAGCACTCGGTCATTGCTTACTAAGCGTTGATTCTTGTTGGCATTCTCCTCTGGTTTGTTACCAGCCTTCTCTGTCTGTCCTACACATTTTGTTACAGCTTTATCTGAAACAACTTTTCTTTTAGTGCTCTGGGCATATATTGGCTCATTGTTTTTGTCATCTGCAGGTACTCTAGATGAGTGAAACTCAGAAGTCTGGGAATTGGCAAAAGTTGGTGATGCAAGGGGACTGATGCATGACAGTGTCTCTGACTGGTTGTCTGACTCAGATTGCAGTGATACTTTCATTCTGCTAAAATACGTACTCTTACCAGATTCCAGATCTGAAGTATGGTTTCTGCCATCCTTCATAGGTCTTGTTTGGTTGCACAATCCTGCAGCAGCTCTGACAGAAGTTTCACAAGCTGCATTGCCTCTGGAAATAACAGTTCCATTTGTTGACGGCCTGTCAGTTCCACAGCTGTAACCACTGGCAGTCTTTGAAGAAAGCAAAGCTGATTCTTCTTGAAAGCACTTGAGTTTTCCAATTTTTCCATCACTGCTTTCTCTCGAAATCTGAGTAAGTTCCTGCTGAGAAGATGGCAACTTATCCTTGAGAAATACAGCTTTGTCAACTTGACCACCAAAGTGGCTCACATATGTCAAATTGTGCACAGCATTTATTTCAATCTTTTTATCAGGACTTGCCAGTCCATTGAAAACATATTTTGATGGATCACTGGGAGAACCATAGCTGTGGTTAAAAGGCTTGCCAAAGTTATCCAAAATAACTTTTGAGATATCCCCCGATTTCAAAATTGAATTGCCCGTTGAAGACACTTTCCAACTCACCTAGGGTTAAAAAGAAAAACAAATATTCAAAACATATTTTTGTAATCTACATATCATGATACTGAATAATATGCAATAATTTGGGAATTTATCTTTCAGGTATTAATATTTAAAAGTTACAGATTAAATATTTTGTAATTCATCGGCCTATTGCTTTTGCCTTTTTCTAACCTCTTTCATAAACATAAGCGCTAAACAAGAATAAAAATGTTGTAAATTTGACATTCACCATTTGCTATTTAGTATATTTGTTTTATTCGGTCACAAATCCCAAAAATAAGGGGATTATTCCAAATTGCAGGATAATGGGCAGGGCTATGCGCATTCTTTTCAACTCAGTGGCCAACTGTACAATTAATAGCCCTAGTTATAGTACAGAAACCACCTAATATTATGGAACCATTTATTCCAAACTGCATATAGCTGTTTCAGGCATTTTTTGGCCATCATCAGTGCAGTGTATGGTAACCATGGCTTCTATGGAGTATGGCTTAGGATCCAATGAGACATCATAGCCATACAGTTTATATTGAGAAGGGATAAAATGAACCAAAAAGACCCCCATTAAACAAGCAGGTTTTTGGGATATGCAATGAAATTAAAGCGGAGTTCCGCCAGAAAAATGTTTTTTTTTGGCATCCACTCTTTTAATAATAAATAGATGTAACTTTTGTTTCCTTACTTTCAAACTGCCTAGTAATTACACGCATTTTTTACTCACAATTTCGTTTCTCTCACTGCTGGACTTCTCCATTTTAGTTGAGGGCATCTGAAGCCCATCCATAGTCTCCTGGCATCTCTTCCTGAAAGAAGTGCATGGTGCGTGACCATCATACACGCCTTGATCTCGGTCGGCCTTAAATCGCGCCATTTCCTGTCTGGAAATAACACGGTTTTACAGTACAGAGAAGCACACTGACTCCTGGGAAATGATAAGTCACATCTCCCAGGAGGCCAGGTAAAGCAGGAAGTGAGGAGAAGAGCCTAGGACCTAACAGGGGCAGATTACAGAGATCACCTAGCAACAAACGACTTAGGGTGAGTATACTAATTTTTTTTCCTTCAAAGCTAAGTCTATATAGGCAAAGGACTTGAATGATGTATAAATTTAAATATGCTAATACCTTCGGCTTTAATTTGCTATACACTGGTTCAGTGGAGGGACTTTTTGATTCCTTTGATTTCTATTAGTTAATGTAGCTCATACACATTCATTCGGAATTCAAGCACACAGCAAGGATCATTATTATTATTCCCCTTTTCTACTGGACACCACTATGTGCAGTTACGAGATAAAGAAATGTAGGAAGTAAATTGTCAAGGGCACCTTTTGTCCCACAGGGACTTATCTCCTTACTGTTCTGCCCACTCCTCCATCGCATAAACATATACCTGAGTTAGAGTCTCAGTGCTGTTCATCTGGGCCCATTCCTCTGCAGTATCTGAGGTAATCATAGTAGGTTTTACTGCTATGGTGGGCTTTGAATAAAGAGCAGCAGTCATAATGTCATCATCTTGGTTGTTGCTGTCTGACTTGGTCCTAATTCCATTAAGACTTGGCAAGGCTGGCAAGTTGCTGGTCTTTCCATCTAAGGGTGCTTGAGGCTTTCGGTGGTCACTTTTTGGATGAAAGCAGTTCTTGCATGATCCGGGTTTCCAGATGTGTTCCACAAACTCGTTGCACACAGACATTTTCAGGCCCTGACCGATCAGTGTGACGGATCTGTGCATACTAAGGCCAGGATTACTTGTCTCATCTTGTGCACAGCAACGTGCAAGGAAAATAAAGGCTTCGTCACGAGTCTAAAAGAAAACAAAATCAGTTATTGAAAACGATGCAACTTTTTGCCATAGGTGATAATTGCGCAATCCAATGTGCTAATTAACATCTGAACTCTATAAATGCATCTAAATACACAAATGAAATACATATAAAAAAGGTAGCCGATTTACCTGCCAAAAGGATTTGTATTTCTGTCGATACGATTCTAAAATTTACACAGCTCTGCCACTCGGCATAGCCCTGTCTGGCAGGCAACTAAAGAAGCAGCCAACTGATGAGCTCATCTCCCTGTCACTCTGCTCCCTCCTCCTATAAGTAAGTCCCTTGTTAGCACATGAGCATTGGAACACAGTTGACTGAAAGAGAACACTGCAAACGGCTGATACCAAGTCACATTTGGATAAAACACTACTTTTGTTTCAAAAATACATTTAGTAATGTATTAATGAATACAGAGCTGCCTTAAAGTGGTTCTAAAGGCTCAAGGTTTTTACCTTCATGCATTCCCTGCATGAAGGTAAAAAACCTTCTGTGTGCAGCAGCCCCCCTAATACTTACCTGATCCCCATCACAATCCAGCAATGTGCACGAGAGCCTCGGCACTTTGGGGACTCTCCCTCCTCACTGGCTGAAACACTGGTTCCCGCTGGTTGCTATTAATCACAGCCAGTCAGCCAAGAAGAAGAGAGGGCGGAGCCGGGTCACAACTTTGTGTCTGAATTGAGACGCAGTGCAGTGGTTCAGGTGCGATCCTGCTAGGGTGCCTCCATTGCAAGCTGCTTGTTCTGGGGGCACTTGGTAGGAGGGAGGGGCCGGGAGCACCAGCGATGAACCTGAGAATGAGGAGGATTGGGGCAGATCTGTGCAAAACCATTGCACAGAGCAGGTGTGTATAACATGTTTGTTATTATTTTATTTTATTTTTAAATGCCTTTAATATCACTTTAATGTGTGAACATTCGATCTGCCTGGAGCTCAGGTTTAGAGGGTACAACACACAAGGCAATGCCCAATGCAACTGATAGGAATTCACTTTACTGAATTCAGACCAGTACAGAACTCAGACACTTAGGTTTCATGCACACGGGACTTTAAAAAAAAAAAAAGTCCAAAATACGTCAGTGGCTTATCAGTGATTTTTTCAGCTTTTACCAGCATTATATTACCGCTGTTTTTGCATGTTTTTTCGTGTTTTTAAAAGGGCCAGCATTTTTTTTTTCCCAATTGATCGAAGACGTCCAAAAACGTTGGGGATCGACGTTTTTGAGCGTTTGAATGTTTATACAGCTGAAAAACTCCTCTCAGAACCCTCTGGTCTTGAGTTTTTTTAACAGCTCAAAAACAGTTGAGAACAGCCTGTGTGTGCATGAACACATAGGATAACATGATGGAGGGTTTATTGACTGTAGAAAAAAAACTAGGATAACATGATGGGGAGTTTATTGACTGTAGGAAAAAACCGTCTGCAGCTAAAAACAGCTGCTGTAAAACAGTCAAAAAATGTCCTGTGTGCATGAGGCCTAAAGCCTAGTACACACTGCTAGTTTTTTTTTTGTTCAACCCAGTGGGGCTGACAGCTCAGGTCGGAGCCGGTGTACTAACAAACCAATGTTAATATAGCAATCTGCCCTGCTGTTCTATTGTGTTCTGACAAGGGGATGCCCCCCTTGCCAGAACACTCCAGGCAGCCAATGGCTGAGAGCGCTGACTGGAAGACGGTCGGCAGACGTTTTTTGGTCATGGCTTTTTGACAGAAGCCAGCTGAACTTCTGTCAGACCAGCTACAGTACACACAGGCCGAATGTCGGCTGGTTTCTATTGTACCGGCTGATGCCACCCAACATTAGGCCCGTGTGCTTGTTAAAGAGGAAGTAAACCCAGATTGGGTTTACTTCCTCAATATAACCCTTTAAAGTAGAAGCATACCCACTATGTGCCACTTACCTGGAAACGAAGCCTGTGGCGTCCAGCGATGTCTCCGCTCCAGGCCGCGTCCATCTTCTGCCCCTCTTCTTTCTGGGGCCGCGACTCTGGCTATGTGACAGGTTGGAGTTACGTGACGTCACTCCCGCACGTGTGCTCAGGAGCCACCAGTCACGGCACAGGGTCAGTGAAGAAACGGCACGGAGGCAGCTTCTTCACTGCGCATGTGGCGACATGAACTCGGCACATGCAAAACACTGCATATCTCCTGAACCGTGCAGGTTTGGGAGATATACAGTGCACCTACAGGTAAGCCTTATTCTAGGCTTACCTGTAGGTTAAAGTGGTTGTCACAGGTTGACAACCACTTTAAAGCGCATGCCCATTGTTTCTAGTGACTCGAACAGTGAGTTCTAACTAACCCTGCCATGGTCATTGCTACAATATTTGGTTGTAGACTAAACATTTCTGTTAAATTCCAATCACTTGCAATTCATTTTCACTTTGGGAGTTAGACAAAGCTTTATTACTCGCCTAGCAGAACAATGTAGCAATGACTGTGGCCAAAAGATGGGATAAAAAACAGTGACCCCTAAGGGCCGGTTCACACAGGGGTGATCCAACTTGCGGGGCGACTCAAAGCGGCTTGCAAGCGACTTCTGTAATAGACGTCAATGCAAGTCACCCCAAAGTAGTACAGGAACCTTTTTCTAAGTCAGAGCGACTTGAGTCGCTCCTATTAGAACGGTTCCATTGCAATGCATAGAGGCGACTCAAGTGCCTGACAAGTCGCCCCTATGTGAACCGGCTCTAACAGAATGGATGCATGTAGATATATATTAAAATGCTAATAAAATAGGGAGCAAAAGTCCAAACAATTCAATGGATTATTACTATACTTTATATGTTGATTTTTTTTGTTACCACTTGTTTTCCTAAACTTTCCAGATTACACATTTCTACATGTAGATGTTACAGGACTTTTGTTTCACAGGCTTCATCAATATGGTCTACTCTACTGGACATCTACAGTGTTTGTGTGGATTAGATAGAAAACTGCTTTTCTTCTTTATAAAACCACTAAAAAAACGCTCAAACTTACACTATTGCCTCCAAAAGACCCACTGTTGTGACCTTCAAGGGAAATAAAAAAGTCCAGGTCTGAAAAGGTTTTAATGCCACGACATGATTGGGGTGATTCATGGAGTACTTAGCTGAAAGGTGGATGAAGCCCGTCCCTGTGTCTTATGAATCACCGTTACTTTTATGATGCGTCATGCAACAGATATGCAATTCAGCTTAAGGCAAGTTTTATCAAACATGAACCCACCCCACCATCACGTCTATTCTGCACAAAAAAAAAAAAGAATTCTGATACTAAAAAAGGATATCAGCCTATGCTAAACCAGCAACACCCTTGTGTTCAGTGTCATAGTCCTTTGTGAAAACAATTAGGTCCTGTTACATTACTTTTGTATGTTTAATGACAGTTACATGCAGCACCTTGAGCATTTAACATATCAAAAAGTGAGTTTTACGATTTCACAGCTGCTTGGCTTTGCTGATTCAGCACTTCAAACAAGTGAATTCTGCACCAATTAGCCACTTTTACAACAACTCATTATAAGCTAACCGCTTTATTTCTCAACACCATATTAAACTAGGTGTAAACCTAACTCACGTGTACTTTGCTTTAGCACTGCCATTTTATTTTTAATACTTTTTTTGTTGCATCGCAGTGCTGATGATCTCTTTATAAAAACTCTACATGCATGCACTCAAGTGTAAGCTGCAAAGCATTTGTTGAGATGGCTTTCCTGCATTTGGCACACTTTACCAGTATTATCATGCACGATTTATATAGCGCCAACAGTTTACGTAGCGCTTTACAATGTAGAGGGGGGACAGAACAATTACAATACAGTTCAATACAGAAAGGACATGAGGGGCCCTGCTCATAGAGCTAACATTGTAAAAGGGGGGGGGGGGGGGTGGGGGTACAAAAGGTAATAGCAGTGGGGGAAAAGTCTCAGCTTTTAGCACTACTTTAATATAAAATATTTCTATCTCCCTTCCACCCTTCACACTAGGTAAAATACCCATATATCCTACTTCTGAGTGTATTTATTATTATATATGCTTCTGTCTGCTATTCTCAGAGTGGATTAGAGATTTTGCTCCCTAACCATATAGTTGGTAATTTATATTTATCACTGCATAGAGATATTTTGCCTTTTTTTCTTTTAAACTTTAAATATTCACTAAATTATCCACCACATTTTTTGTAAGTTTTTTTAAACTTTAAATATTCACAAAATTATACACCACATTTTTTGTAAGGTTATTATCTGATTAATCTAAACAATAAATCGACCAACGAATCGATTATGAAAATAATCGTTAGTTGCAGCCCTAGTGCAATGGTAGGCGTCCTCCGATAACACCTTATCATTGCACTTTGAAAACCATGAGTCCTTTTGACCTGTGATTTTCAGTTCAGATGTTGACTTGCTAATGACTTCTACACCCAACCCCCAAACTTACAAAAACCAGCAACACTTTTAACCCAGGCCTACCTAGAAACGCTGATAGGATTATCATTCACTGGGGTCATGTGTCACATAAACTATTACACCTTCAGACAACTGCTGATGAATTGCATGATCCATCCTCCTGTGACAAGTTTAAGGCAAATAAATCACGGAAAGATAACACAACTAATTATCAGCTGCCCTTAACTAGTGTTTTGGAGCCTCACTCTAAAATCCACCCGAGTTTTTCTTACCCCCTTCTGTTTGAAACCAAGCTGCGGGTCACAGGGAATAAAAGAGGAACTCAAAGAGTTAAGCATCGTACACACGGGACGACGATCGTATACAACAGGTCGTACGAACGAAAATTGAATCATTAGTACACGCGATTAGAACAGCCGACGTACGATGGTCGTACAACGGGAGTTGTATGAGCAGACTAGAAAACTTGGTAGTACCAACAAGCGGTCATACGACCGTTGTATCGCGTGTACAGAGAAGTAGGTCCATTAGGCTGGGTTCACACTTGTCCGACAAACGGACCAACATTGTGAGCACAAGTCGCCAAATCAATGTTTCCCTACGAGAGCCGTCTTAACTGGTCCGATACAAGTCGGTTTGACTTTGAAAAAGGTTCCTGCACTACTTTGGTCCGATTTTGGTCCTACTTCAGCCCATTGAATATCATTGAAGTAGGATCAAAGTCGGATCCTTATTCTAACCATCCGACATGGTGATTACAGCAGCAGTAAAAGGAATTTATCTCACACTGGGATTGTTTTGATTGGTCAAAGGACAAGTCATTATCTCAACGTAGGAGCAAAATCTTATCTTGTTCATTCAAGTCGGATGGAAGTACCGATGTTGCAGGGCAAAGTAGGATCAAAAGTCTGACTGTTTTTGTGTCGGATAGTGTGAACCCAGCCTTACAGCGCAACACCAAAAGCAGAAATGTACATACAGCTAAAGTAATACAATACTACATCCTAGAACTTGGTGCCCATACAGAATGGATACAAAATTTACATGGACTTGCTTCCATCAGTTATTCCCACAGTAGGGAACTCATCCCAATTAGTATATTATTATTCAGGATTTATATAGCACAGTTTATGCAGAACTTGGAAAACAGTCCAGTTACAAAACAATACAAGAGGGTTAAAAGTGCCATCCACGGATCCCCGCTGAGCCGGTGGATGACAGGACCATCTCTGCACTCCATGCACAAAACTGATCTGTCAGAGCTTCATTCTCCTCTATGGGGGATCAGATGAACACGGACTGTTTGTTCGTGTTCATCCGATCGACAGATGGAAAATAGGGTTTCCATCCGTCTGCATTTGGCGGATCGGATGTCAGCGGACATGTCACCACTGCCATCTGTCGCTCCATAGAGGTCAATGGAGCATCCGTTCAGGTCCGCCTGAAAAACTGACAGGCGGACCTGAACAGTCCATGTGTGTGAAAGGATGCTTACAATTTATTTGTACAAAACCACTTAAAAAAAAACAAAAAAAAACAAAAAACACACACACACAGTAAGGATGGGCTTTGGCATGTTGGCAAGTGCACGTGCCCGAGCCCGCCAGGAAGTGAACCCTGCACTGCGCCAATCACAGGCAGTGAGGCGGGGAATGTCTCATTGCCTCTGATTAGCGCAGTGCAGGGTTCACTTCCCGGCGGGCTCAGGTATGTGCACTTACGAACATGCCAAAGCCTATCCTTAATATACAGTAAAAACAATGAACCCCCCCCCCCCCCAGCACAGATCTCTACAGCACCAGGTTACAAACATCTCGACTTTCAGGGTTCATTCAATCTAGCAGTTAGGTGGTTGAGCCAGGCTTTTAAAACCCCTCAATTTGTATGCAAGCTGTGGCGGTGATGCTTTACTTCCCTACCCCGGTCAAAATTATAGCCCCTGTTGCTTTCAGTGGGTGTTGTGCCCACCGAACATGGCCCACTCAAGTCAATGGGGCATCTCTGCAAGCACGTGCTATGCTAGAGTGGGGACAAAAGGGTTAAACCAGGCAGTGAGAAGGCAATACAACACCTCCTCACCACCGGTTAAATGCTCTCTGAAGAGCCTGAAGTTAGTGTGAACGAGCCCTTCTATGTGCGATCACATGATGTAACAAGTACATACAGCTCTAATGTTGGTTCAAAGTATAACAGTGGTAGGAGGCTCAATGAGCGACTACGCGTTTCGCTGAAGTGGTATTCAGCTTCTAATTTGTAACATGGTGATGCAGTGCCCTGAGCTGGTAGGTGCATGGTTTTAACCATGTATATGTATTTTGGTAAACAAAGCAGATTCCCATTCTGTCAAGCTGTTGAGAGAGATTGTCTGTTCCCAGTGATAGGGAACAACAATCTCTCGCCTCCTCCAGTCAGCCCAGTCCTCATACAGTTAGAAACATCACAGAAGGAACAGACTTAACCCCTTGATCGCCCCCTAGTGTTAACCCTGTCCCGGCCAGTGACAGTAATCAGTAGCTATTTTTAGCTCTGGTCCCCAAAAAAAAAAAAAGTGTCAAAAGTGTCCGATCTGTCCGCCACAATGTCACAGTCCCGCTAAAAATCGCAGCCATTACTAGTAAAAAAAAAAAAAAACAATAATAAAAATGGCATAAATCTATCCCCTATTTTGTAAGCACTATAACTTTTGTGCAAACCAATCAATATACGCTTATTGAGATTTTGTTTACCAAAAATATGTCGAAGAATACATATTGGCCTAAATTGATGAAATTCGTTTTTTTTTACTTTTTTTTGGATATTTATTATAGCAAAATGTAAAAAGTACTGTATTTGTTTTCTAAACTGTTGCTCTTTTTTTGTTTATGGTGCAAAAAAAAAAAAAAAAAAAAAAAAACGCAGAGGTGATCAAATACCACCAAAAGAAAGCTCTATTTGTGCGAAAAAAAGGACTTCAATTTTGTTTGGGTACAACGTCGCATGACCGCGCAATTATCAGTTAAAGCGACGCAATGCTTTATTGCAAAAAATGCCCTGGTCATTAAGGGGGCAAATTCTTCCGGGGCTGAAGTGGTTAAGTGTCAGCAGGGGAAGTTGACTTCATCTTTAAGTGGTTTTGTAAAAAAGAAACAAATGAAAAAACACACACACACACCCCTTTTAACCAAATACTGTATTGAGATGTATTTATACGTATTGAGATCCTTGGAGTACCTCTAGGCTGGATTCAGAGCAGTCCAGTGTGAATTACAGCCTAATTGTCAGGCGCCTGTCCGTTCTCGCAGTGCAACAGCTGCTCGGGGAGGGGAGGTGCAGCGCGGAGGGGGAAGGATCCCCTATAATCGCCGTTCAATGCGGAGTACATTTGCGTAATAGGCTGGGAATTCGCACCGCACCGAAAAACGGACGCGTTTTCTGTGCAATGCGGAGTGTGAATGCAGCGCACCTAAGTGAACCTGACACATTGAAAACAATATGTTCAGCGAATTGGATGCGGTTTAGGCTGCATCCAATTTGCACAGGTGTGAACCCAGCCTTAAAGTTTGGTTATGTCCATGCCTATGCTTTTTATGTGCACAATCTTGCTTACATGCACACCATATAAATAAAAGGTGTACTGGTCTTGGGTACAAATTCAGCTTAACAAGCTGAAAAGCTTTGTTGGGGGGGACAGTAAGTACATTGAAAAATATTCAGTGAACAGCAGTTACCATTCAGCTTCTCATTGTGAAGCCAAAGAAGAGGACAATTCATGAGTTTTACTGAATCCCATGTCACCTAAACCAGGCTGCCATGCATTGTGCTTTTCTTTTCATGAACAGCTTGCTGTAAAAAGCATTGCTGAGAGCCCAATAAACGTAATAGCTATTGTTCCACCATGGGCTTAGACGTCTGCTCTTCACAGCAACACATGCCCGCTGAAACTACCTGGTTAAGAAAGGTATTTGCCGTGTAAGACTTGGCATGCCAGATGGATGTAGCTTATTCTTTGCTGAAGAACAACACACAGCTTTTATTCATTTTGACATTTCTGCAGAAAAAGCGGCATTCAACTTTAAGGCCTCGTATACACAAGTCGACGATCGTATACAACAGGTCGTACGAACGACCGTTGTATGCTAAATCAACCGTTAGTACGCGCGATTAGAACAGCATACGTATGACGGTCGTACAACAGAAGTTGTATGAGCAGACTAGAAAACTTGGTAGTACCAACAAGCGCTCATACGACCGTTGTATCGCGTGTACAGAGAAGTTGGTCCAACAAGTTGTATTGTGCAAAACACGCATGCTCAGAAGTCAGGAACGGCCGGACGCTAATTACATGCACCTGAACTTTCTCTTTATACGTTCATAACACGTCACTACGTTCAGCTTGGTCGTACGATCGTGTAGTACATGTCAGTATCCTAGATACAACAGCCAACATACGATTTGGGCCGTTCGGTCGTAACGATCGTCGAACCGCGTGTACGAGGCTTAAGGCCTCATACACACAGGTGTAGTAGCAAAAATCTGCGTTTTGCATCGGCGTTAATGAGCGTTAGCATCAATGGGAGTTTTTAAAAAAAAAAAAACATTCCTCTGCTAATTTTTTAACCTGAAAACACCAGTTAACGTCGCCACGGCATCAATGCGCGTTAGTGAGCTTTTTGCCGGCTCAACGTCAAAAACGCCAAAACGCTACAGCCTCAGAACGCGTGGGTCCTGCGTTAGATTTACAGCTTAATAACGCCGACACCATCTACAGCTCAAAAACGTCAGAGTTTTTATGGGGCCATTGAATAACACTGAGAGCTGCAAAAAACACTAAAAAACATGGCGTCAAAAAATGTCCGTGAGTATGAGGCCCCAAGGCTGCATTCACATCTGAGCGTAGCGATTTACTGGTGTTTTTATTTGAGTGTTTGAGCATTTTAAGAAGTGCGTTACAAGCGTTTTACAGCTTCAGGCGTTTTTGTTTAACCAATAGAAGGCACTAAAGGGAGGAGATTAGGGGTGGAGAGCTGCAGTATGAGCAGAAAAACGTCGTAAAATGCTCACACATTTTCAGGCGCTCCCCTTGAGGTCTATGAAGCCCAATCTGCCTCCAATCTTCCAAAAAGAAGCCCATGTACTTTTTTTGAGCGACAGTTGTTTTGCTTCAGGCGACAGAATGCTCAGATGTGAACAGGGGCCATTGAAGTGAATAGGATTTGGCTTGCTGAGCATATTAGAGCTACAAGCTTCAAGCAGCAATTCGCTCGGGGTCTTAAAGTGATTGTAAAGGTTCTGGTTTTATTTTTATTTTTTAAATAAAAAGCATGTTATACTCACCTCCTCTGTGCAGCGGTTTTGCACAGAGTGGCTCTGATCCTCCTCTTCTAGGGTCCTTCAGCAGCAATCTTGGATCCTCCTCTGCATCGAGTGATCTATCAGGGAAGTGCTTTCCCTAGTTGTCTCCCTTGCAGGCACGCTCCCGAGTCCTGCTGTTGCATGTATTCACACATACAGCAAGACTCGGCCTCAGCTCCTGCATCGCTGGACGTGATTGACAGCAGAGGCCAATGGCTCCCCTGCTATCAATCCATCCAATGAGGACCGGAGCCGGCAGCTAGAGGACAAGGCTTGTCCCCGGCGTGGGATCGGTTCGGGCATAGGTAAGTAAAGGGGGGCTCTTGGGGAGCTGCTGCACTTAAGGTGAAAAACCAGAAGACTTTACAACCACTTTAAGCTGGCCATGCACAGGTAGCTTTAGCTCATTCAACCTTCAGACATAAAACTAAACTCGGCTATTGACCGTTCAGATCAGATTGAAACCATGTATGGGCAGGCTGAATGTACCTAAGTTGATCGAGTGATCAACTTGGGTACAACCAGCCTGTTGGATCATTTTACATGCGATTAGTGCTAGCGGCTACTTTAGCCGCTAGCTGTGATTATGGTGTTCTCCCGGTGGGGACAACTCTACTGGAGGGATTCCTCCATCAACACTGACTGTGTTAATGGGGGAAACTGAGCGATTTACGGGTTGCAGGAAAGAACATCTATACCTCTATGTCCAGCTTTAAGCTGGCCAGAGATGACTTTTTTCTTGTTCAGCCAGTGGGCTGAATAAAGAAAGAAATAATGGACAGATTTCTCCATCCAGTGGTACTCTTCCGCTGTCAGATCCCTGTTCAACAGAAAGTTAATCTATCGACTGACTTCTGTCAAACAGGGACCGCCATACATGGATCGAAATTTATCCAGTCCCTGCTGAACCAGTCAAATTTTGATCGATCTCTCTATGGCCAGCATAACAGATTTCTTCTTCCATATCATTGTATTCAATCGGCACTGTCAGAATACCCGAAAATTGTCTGCATCCGATTTTTCCAACGATTTTCCACCTAGCTCCTTCCATTTTTAAAAACAAATTACAAGTTAGCGCCTGGAGGAAATTTTTTAATCAAAGAATGTCGGGCCCACTAAGCAAGTTTCGGCCGGTTCCTAATGAAATATACTCAGTGTATGGCCAGCTTTAATTTGGGACTTTGTAGCCTTAGCATTTGATGCAGAAATGGACACAGTAGGGTTGATTTACTAAAACTGGAGAGTGCAAATTGTGGTGCAGCTGTGCGTGGTAGCCAATCAGCTTCTAACGTCAGCTTGTTCAATTAAGCTTTGACAAAAAAAACCTGGAAGCAGATTGGTTTCTATGGAGAAGTGAACCAGATTTTGCACTCTCCAATTTTAGTAAATTAACTCGAATGGGTCTTCCTATAATTTCCAGATAAGCCTCGTACACACGGGAGGACAATCGTAGGTACGATCGTCGCAAATCGTATGTTGGCTGTTGTATGTAGCATACTGACTGCACTACACGATCGTACGAGCACAGAAGAACGTTCAGGTGCATGTAATTAGCATCCGGCCGTTCCTGACTTCGGAGCATGCGTGTTTTGCACAATACAACTTTGTTGTACCAACTGCTCTGTACACACGATACAACGGTCGTATGAGCGCTTGTTGGTACGACCAGGCTTTCTAGTCTGCTCATACAACTCCCTTGTACGACCGTCGTATGTTTGACTGTTCTAATCGCGCATACGAACGATTGATATCACATACAACGGTCGTTAGTACGACTTGTTGTATACCACCGTCTAACCGTGTGTACAAGGCTTTACTCACTGATAAAATCAAGCCTGCCAATGGAACATCAAGAACAATACTGCCTGAGTTTTTAACATTGCAGATGTTTCAGGGACATGGGTTTTACCTTTAGGGAGTGAGAAAACTGCATGTTGGGCTAACAGTTGAAAAAGTGGCCCAGCAGGTTGTATAAATGTGGCAAACTGGTGCAAGGATATAGTGCATGGCCAGCAGTACTTGCTTTACCAGGACCTATAATGCCGTCATTACTTTGTACACAGCCAGAAACAGTATCCATAGACATATGATAAGCATCACCTGATTTAGCTGGGGGATACAGATTGACTAAATAGAATGGAAGGAGCACCTTTCACATGATCTCAGCTGAAAGGTTTGGGCCAGGGTGTGACGCTCATACAAAGCAGAGGGCAATTTTCACCTTTGGCTAGGATCAGGTGACAAATGCTCCAGCCTCTGGTTGTGTGACCAACATTGAAGGTAAAACATCTAATGCAGCTTGTGTTGTATGATTGGGACAACTGGAGGGGCAAGGACAAAGCATTGTCACCTTATAACAGGAAGTAATCTATGAGAAGGGAGAATGGCCGAACACCACAATGAGAAGGATAATGTCAAATATTCTTTATTGCAGTCATCATGCCAAGGAAGATCACAGGGACATGACTAGTTAACTAACAATGTTCCCATGATCTTCCTTGGCATTATGACTCCAATAAAAAACATTTAGCATTATCCTTCTCGTTGTGGTGTGCTCCCTTCTCCCTTCTCTGGGATTACTTGTTAGCGGTTGCGAGCCGAGGCGAGCACCTGCTCCGGGTTGTGGATTAATTATCATCTGAGTGGTGTCCACATTTTTCTTGGACTTATAACAGGAAGTGCCTGAACAATGACGTTTATGGTAGGATCTCCAGCTATAATGTTAATGGTCAGAAATGTAACTGTCTAGCAAGACGACAGGAGGTTTTAGATTCTGAGAATTGCATTTTGTACGGGTGTATCCTGGTTTCCATTTTTTCAGATTTCTTAGTGTTGGTAATTGATGAATATGCAATTAGCAGATCTCCAGCTGTTGCAGAACTACAAGTCCCATGAGGCTTAGCAACACACTTACAGCCACAAGCAGGACACCCAGAGGCATGATGGGACTTGTAGTTTTGTAACAGCTGGAGGTCCGCTAATTGCATATCCCTGGTATAGGCGGTATATAAAGATTTTTTTTTTTATAGGGTAGTGACTCCATATAGGTGAAAAAGCAAGAAGATGGCTTAGCAAGTAACACAGGGAACTGTTTAAATGCATGCATGAGTTTGCTTTCAAAAAAACCACAAAGCCTCCGGCTTACACAACTGATGTGGGGTTAAACCAGTCATACATGGATCAAATATCAGCTGGTTCAGCAGGGACTGGTCGATTTTCGATCCATGTATGAGTAGGCTGGTTGTACTCAAGTTGATCGATCGCTGAACTTGTACACAACTAGCCTGTCGGGTTTTTGCCAAACAATCAGTGTCGCCAGCTATAGCTGGTGCACTGATCAATGTATTCTGAAAGTCTCCCTGCTGTCAGAATACAATACTAAAGTGGGAAGGCTTCCCCCCCATCCATTCCCCCACCCCACTGGTTGAACGGGTTTACTGTGTAAGAACTCATAAGAGTAATAAAAACCACTGTAGATTGCAGTAGATAAGATATCACAATGCAATCTGCTTCACATATGATGTGACAAATGGGCTCAATCCAAGCAGAAAACGGAAATTTGTGGCTGCTCTGGTATGTCAGATCTGGAAATAGTTACAGGGGTAAGTCATTCAGATGGAATTTAGTCCAGATACTTTAGTTTCCTAATGTAGGTTGTAACTTGTACAACTCTATCTATATCTATCACATATACATACGTACACTCAAGCACAGCAACCAGCCATGACATTACGACCCCCCCACTTAATCTTGAGTAGGTCCCCCTTTCTGCCACGAAAACAGCCCTGACCAGTTGAGGCATGGATGCCACTAGACCTCTGAAGATATGATGTGGTATCTGGGACCAAGCTGTCAGAAGCAAATCCTTCGGACTTGTTTTTCCAACACATCCCGTAGATGTTCGATTGGATTGAGATATGGAAAATCTGGAGACCAAGTCAACACCTCAAATTTGTTGTTGTGTTTCTCAAACCATTCTTAACCCCTTGGTGCTGGCAAATATGCAGCCTCTCGGCGCCTGGTCCTTAGCACCAAGGGGAGACAGATTTGCATGAATTGCTGTCCATACAGCAGGCCGAAAGTGTGTGTGCTCCCAACACAGTTATACCCCTTTCACACTGAGGTGCTTTACAGGCGCGATTTAGCTAAAAATAGCGCCTGTAAAGCACCTCAAAAAACCCCCCCAATCCACATTATCCTGCTGAAAGAGACCACTGTCATCAGGAAATACCATTTCAATGAAGGGTGTACCTAGTCATCAACAAGGTTTATGTAGGTGGTATGTGTCCAAGTACCATCCACATGAATGGCAGGACCCATGGTTTCCCACCAGAACAGCGTTACATGTTATGCACTTAACCTATCAGTGCTCATAAAGTTATGGCTGATCAGTGTGTGTATAATACATCGCATAAATATGTCTATCACACACAGAACAAAGCCTACATATAGACCTATTTGACAATGTGGCTTTTAGGCAGGTCATACATTCAAAGATTGCTCACCAAAAATGAGAGGCTTTGCAAGGCCATGACTTCATTGATGACCATCCTTTCAATCACTGCTGTCAAGTGTGACAAGTTGCTCCATCATGACTTGACAAAGTCTTAAATACGGTGTATCTATATTGATCCATGTTTTTTCTTTTTCTACGGACCTATTTTTTAGAAATGTACTGGAAAATCTAATTGTGAGCAGAAACAGTTAACACTACTCGATATCTAGAAGTCCTACAGATTTGCACAGTCATCATACAACATCTGGCTCAGTTAAAAAAAAAAAAAAATACACAGTAAAGTAAGGATCTGTATTATTTTCAGTCATGTGACTAGTTTGTAAATCTCATTTGACTCATTGGCTGAAAGGAACTGTCACTTCTGTGAACATTAGGATCCCTATCCTGGTGTGAATTGAGCCTAGCGCGTCATATTATCCAATGTAATCTTGGGTCAGAGAATTTGATTTACTAGCAGGACAAATAGGTGAACAGATCACTCATAATTTAGGGCAGCCTTCCTCAACCTTTTCAACACCCTTGAAATAATTCTCCGGTCTCGGGGAACCCCTGCTAAACATTTAAAATCTACAACTCATGATACATTAATGTGATGGTCAATTAGAAGGCTCCTTACACTTGTGGTCATTAGGAAGAATTACCCCTTACAGATCGCTAAAAAAAAAAATCAATGGTATCATTGGGAATTTATCTGAGAGGTAGAAATTGACCATTGCTCAAGGAACTCCTAGCAACCTGTGGAGGAACCCTAGTTGAGAAACTTTGGTTCTCAACTCCTGTCTTCAGGACCCACTTAGGGCCGGTTCACACTGTAGCGAGGCGGAGCGGCGCGATGCGGCGCTCCAGGCGATCTCAAAGTGGCTTGCTAGGAGACTTCTATCATAGAAGTCAATGCAAGCCGCCTGAGATCGCCCTAAAAATAGTGCAGGGACCATTTTTCTAATGCGGAGCGAAGCGATTCGCTCCTATTAGAACGGTCCCATTTGCACAGCATTGAGGCGAATTGTCAGGCGACTCAAGTCGCCTGACAATTCGCCTAGATGTGAACGGGGCGCGAAGTCGCGCCGCTCCGCCCCGCTGCAGGGTGAACCGGCCCCAACAGGCCAGGTTTGCAAGATAACTGAAATACATCACAGGTGATATAATTTGCTGCTCAGTGATTGCAGTATTCTAGTCTGCATCTCCCCAAGGCAATTCTTAAAATCTGGCCTGTTGGTGGGTCCTGAGGACCGGAGTTGAGAACCACTGATTTAGAGCAACCTGCAAACATAAGCAGTTTATTTCAGAAAGTGTCTCGCTGTAAAAGCAAGCCTGGAATTCCTGTGAAACTCTATGTGCAGAGCCTGATCAGCTCACATTCCTGCATCCCTTCATGCACAGATACCGCTGCCTTTGTTCTAAACTGCTGGGGAGATTCCCATTCTGGTCGGATCTTACATTCCACACCAGAAATAGGTCAGGGCACAATTTTGAAGCGCAGCACAAGCAGGCTGCCAATTAACATGTTCGTTGATTTGAATTAGTCTAAATTGCACCTAGGGCTTGTTCACAGCATAGTCCATGTATGGCTTTTTAAGTTGTGTTGACTAAAGCCTCGTACACACGGTGCCCCGGTCGTACAACTGAACGGCCCAAATCGTATGTTGGCTGTTGTATCTCGCGTACTGACATGCACTAAACGATCGTACGACCAAGCCAAACGTAGTGACGTGTTATGAACGTATAAAGAGAAGGTTCTAGCATGTAGTGTTTGGCCGTTCCTGACTTCTGAGCATGCGTGTTTTGCACAATACAACTTGCTGGACCTACTTCTCTGTACACACGATACAACGGTCGTAAGACTGCTTGTTGGTACTACCAAGTTTTCTAGTCTGCTCATACAACTTCTGTTGTACGACCGCCGTACATCGGCTGTTCTAATCACACATACTAACGGTCGATTTAGCATACAACGGTCTTTCGTACGACCTGTTGTATACGATCATCAACCCGTGTGTACGAGGCATTAGACTCCATGTACACTGAAGCTGATAAATGATCTTTTATGGTCGTTTGGGCATTTTTTTTTTTAACAGCCAAAAAATGCCCCTTTATGTTATCCTGTGTGTCCATGCACACATGGACGTTTGTTATCGTTTATACGCAGTGGCATTTTTGGGCTGTTATCTGAACACCCTGAAATGGCGTTCAAGAGTCGTTCTGACCACAAAAAACGCTGGACGTAGGGTTGCCAACATCATCCCTTTAATCCAGGACACATATTAATTACACAGGTTCTGAGGGTAATTTAATGCCGATAAGGCACCAAGTAAGTTTAATTACCCCCTTAATCATCCACAGAACCTGTGTAATTAATATGTGTCCTGGATTAAAGGGATGATGTGGCAACCCTAGCTGGACGCTGATAAACGCCGCTAAACGGCCGTTTATTGGCATCCGGTGTTTTTTGTAGTCAATGGAAGCTAATGAAGTTAAAAGAAAAATGTTAAAAAATGCAGATGCCGATAAACACAGTTACAAAACACTGAGAAAAGCTAGTTCTGAAAGCAGCGTTTTTCTGCCAGAAATCCAACGTCCAAAACGACCATATAGAGTGTCCAGTGTGCATGGAGCCCAAATGATGCGCTGAAGAACGTCACAAAATGTAGCATGTCCTAAGACTATGGGGGAGATTTACTAAAATGAGTGCAGCTCTGCAAAGAAACCAATCAGCTTCCAGGTTTTATTGTCAAAGTTTCACTGAACAAGGTGACGTTAGAAGCTGATGATTTAAAATAGGTCTTTCATGTCCCATGATAGATACCCATGGGCAGTTGTTACCGCACGCTGGCTTTGATACAACTTAGCACAAACTGTGTGAGAATAAAAGGGATTTTGGATAGAGTACGGGAGGGTTAGGCTACATTCATGTGGCCGTATGGGTGGAGATAGTTTGTTGTGCTCAGAGGTGGCTAAAAAGTGGCCTCTGGATGTAGCAACACTTAGTGCTATGGCCGTATACAAACTAGCCATCAGCTGCAGCCAGTTTGCATAAGGTCAAAATTCCGCAGAAACACCGACCTAATTGACTTGTACAGGGTACAAACCTGACTAATGCTGCTGTTTGTGAACCCCCCCCCCCCCTTCTGTATTTTGCCATCTGTTTATTATTGGGGAGATTCCCCTTTACTTCCTGTCCCATAGACAAAAACAGGAAGTGAGAGGAAATCCCTCCAAAATGAGGAACAAGTATCCCTAGTGGAAGATCTCTCTTCCATTCCTATTGGTGACAACCCAAAATTTGGGATTTTCTCTCTTTTACACTCTCAGTAATAACAGTAAATAGGACAAATAGAGAGGATGAATCTCCCTCAGCACAGAAATCAATAAAAAGCAACAAGTGTTCTAACCAAAGCTTAAAAGAAAAGTATGGGAATTATTTTTTTTTAAGATTCATACTTACCTAGGTGGATGCAGCATCGGTCCAATGCTGCATCTGTCCCCCACCAGCTCTGAGACATGAGCGATCAAAGACTGCTAATTGTTCTGCTCACAGAGCTCCCTGAGCAGAGAGCTGGTGACCAGGAATGGGCTCGGGCGTGTTCAGAGCCAAACGTGCCTGATCCCGCCAGGAAGTTTGCACTGCACCGCGCTAATTACAGGCAGTGAAACATTTCCCGATCGCTGCAGCCGTGCATCGGAAATGTTTCACTACCTGTGATTAGTGCAGTGCAAACTCCCTGGTGGGCTCAGACTAGGGTTGCCACATCATCCCTTTAATCCAGGACACATATTAATTACACAGGTTCTGTGGCTGATTAAGGTGGTAATTAAACTCACTTGGTGCCTTATCTGCATTAATTTAGCCTCAGAACCTGTGTAATTCATGTGTCCTGGATTAAAGGGATGATGTGGCAACCCTAGCTCAGACACATGCAGTTCAGAACACGCCCGGGTCCATCCTTACTGGCGACTGTCAGTCACCACTGCCCCCACCCCTTGCACTCACTGGAGTGTTGGGCTGTGAAGGGGATGGAAGTGGCAGGCTCAGGCTTTCAGTGGCTCTCTGAGAGGCTGAGCCAGGTGCCGGTCCAGGGTTGTGGGTGGACCCCGACCATACTGTCGCAATCTTTCCAGAGCCTGGACAGACTCTGTGACATCAGCTGACTGTCTGCTGAAAATGGGTCACAGGAGTACAAAACAAGCACCACCTAGTTTTGACAGGTACCCACTTGCGCTCGGCCGCCTAGGCGACTCCTCTTCTCCCCCTCCCTCCTGACAATCTTCTGGGACACGTCATAGCTCCCAGAACAGCCATTCAGGACAGCGCGACTCGCATATGTGCGGTGAAGTAAGCTGTCACAGCTGGGTGCCCACACTTGCAATGCCAGCGCTGCGGAGAAGAGAGGGTGAGAAGCGAGGCTTTGAGCAGCCGCATCGCTGGACCGGGACTGACTTTTAATAAACTGAAAAGCGAGCAGAACTCCGCTTTAAAATAGATCTAGAGTCAAAACAATTCTATTTTTTAAAAAACTGGGTTATTAAAACCCCTTCAGTTTTCTACTACTGTCTGTGTTCCTGCTGGAAAGTTTCACTCTTTCTATTTGACTTAATGACCACTGTCTTCAGGTCAAATAGAAAGTTATGGGAAATCCAAAATTAGGCTGTTGTCACTAGATCAGAAATAGAAAGCAAGTCTTCCAATGGGGACACCTGTTCAGGTGACAGCTGTCTAGGGCTCATCATACACCTTACAATCTCACTGTATAATTTTTGTGCAATCAACTTTAAATTGCCCAAAACTTTGTAATATGAGGAGCCGTTAGCTAATTTAGATCTATGCGCACGCTAGGGCTGTCACATCATCCCATTAAAACTGAAAACATATTAACAGGTTCTGAGGCTAATTTAATGCAAATAAGTCACTAAGTGAGTTTGATTACCATCGTAATCAGCCACAGAACCTGTGTAATTAATATGGATTTGGTTTTAAAGGGATGAGGTGGCAACCCTAGAGCATGCATAGAAGTGAGCATTTTTTTTTCCAGTAGCATTAGGCAGGTGCATTTTCCTACTTCAGCGTTTCCTTTGTGTCTTTTTATGTGTTTGAAGCAACCCAAGTTTTCAATTCATTTTTTACTTTGGAGTGGATAGGGTTTACAGCCATTAGGCCTCATACACACTGACTTTTTTGACGCCGGCGTTTTCTGGCATTTTTTGCAGCTCTCCATGTTAGTCAATGGCCCCATAAAAACGCCAACGTTTTTGAGCTGTAGATGGTGTCGGCGTTATTGAGCTGAAACTAGAACCCGCGGCCAGAGCGTTCTGAGGCTGTAACGTTTTGGCATTTTTTGACGGCGACGCCACAAAACGCCAACAAACGCCACCTAATATTGTACCAGCGTTAACTGGCGTTTTTTGACGCCGACGTTTTTAGATTGAAAAATAGCAGAGGGATGATTTTTAAAAAAAAACGCCTATTGACGCCGACGCTCACTAACGCCGATACATAACGTCGAAAAACGCCAATTTTTTTTTTCCTTGACGTCGGGCCCGACGTTTTGTTTATTTTTTAAAAAACGTCCGTGTGTATGAGGCCTTAAAAGAAAGGTTCACCTTGGGTAACATGTTACACCTGTATTTAGGGTTGCCACATCATCCCTTTAATCCAGGACACCTATGAATTACACAGGTTCTGAGATTAATTTAATGCAGATAAAGCACCAAGTGAGTTTAATTACCACCTTAATCAGAACCTGTCTAATTAATATGTGTCTTGGATTAAAGGGATGATGTGGCAAAACCTGTATTTAGGGTGTAACATGTTACCAAAGAACACCTGTCTGCGCCCCTCCAATCCCATGCAGTGACAGTGGACAGGGCACATTCTCCCCGCACACGCTGTCACAATTTAGAAAAAGCATGTGGTCATGCAGGGCTTCACCCATACGCCCACGTCATTCATTCACAGTAATCTGTGAATGAGAGAACTACAACGTCCACCAGGGCAGGTGGCTTGTAGTTCTCAATGAACTGCGAGGGCGCTGGTGAGCACTCTTGTAGTTCATTGATCTTCCTGCTCTCCAGTACTTTGGCTCCATTCACACCTATGCAGTTTGCTTTTGAGCGTTTCTGCAGCTTACCACATCATCCCTTTAATCCAGGGCACATATGGATTATACAGGTTCTGAGGCTAGTTGAATGCAGATAAGGCACCAAGTGAGTTTAATTACCACCTTAATCAGCCATAGAACCTGTGTAATTAATGTGTGTCCTGGATTAAAGGGATGATGTGGCAACCCTAGGCGACCCGCGTTCACCTTGTGCAGAGGCAGAACGGGGATGTATTTAAGGCAGATCCCCGTTCTGACAGATGGCAAGGCAGAGATCTTCTGTTCCCAGTCTTCGGGAACAGCGATCTCTGTCATGTCCCTGCCAGCCCACCTCCCCCTACAGTTAAAACACACCCAGGGAACACGGTTAACCACTTTCCCGCCAGTGTCATTTATACATTGATCAGTGCTTTTTTATAGCACTGATCAATGTAATAATGTCACTGGTCCCAAAAAAGTGTCATTTGGGGGGTCGGATTTGTGCGCTGCAATGTCAGAGTCCCGTTAGAAATCACAGATCACCACCATTACCAGTAAAAAATAAATAAATAAAAGTCCATAAAATCTATCCCATAGTTTGTAGATACGATAACTTTTGCACAAACCAATCAATATACGCCTATTGAGATTTTTTTTTACCAAAAATGTATTTATTTATTTCAGGTAGTTATATAGCGCCGTCATATTATACAGCGCTTTACATATATATTGTACATTCACATCAGTCCCTACCCTCAAGGAGCTTACAATTTAAGGTCCCTAAAGCCCCGTACACACGGTGCGACGGTCATATGAAAACGATCATCCGACCGTTAGTACACGCGATTAGAACAGCTGACACGACGGAAGTTGGATGAGCAGACTAGAAAGCTTTGGTTGTACAACAAGGCATCGTACGACCGTTGTATCGTGTGTACAGAGAAGTTGGTCCAACAAGTTGTACTGTGCAAAACACGCATGCTCAGAAGTCAGGAATGCTTGGAAGTGTCAGTTCGTGTAAACCTATGTTCCTAATTCACAAATCACCTGAACTTTCTCTTTATACGCTTGTAGCACGTCACCACGTTCGGCTTGGTTGTACGATCGCTTAGTGCGCGTCAGTACGCGAGATACAACAGCCAACATACGTTTGGGCCATTCGGTCCTACGACTGCCGCACCGTGTGTACAAGGCTTAACTCAGATTCATACATACACATACTAAAGCCAATTTAGACAGGATCCAATTAACCAACCTACATGTCTTTGGAGTGTGGGAAGAAACCAGAGTAACCCGGAGGAAACCCACACAGGCACAGGGAAAACAAACTCTAAGCAGGTAGTGTCGAGGTTGGGATTCTAACCAGCGACCCTTTTGCTGCTAGGCAAATGTTCTACCCACTATGCCACTGTGCCGCCTATGTAGAGGAATATAGATCGGTCTAAACTGGTGAATATTTTTTTTTTGGACATGTATTATAGCAGAAAGTAAAATTGTTTTTATTTCAAAATTGTCAGGTCTTTTTTTTGTTTATAGCGCAAAAAATAAAAACAGAGGCGATAAAATACCACCAAAAGAAAGCTCGATTTGTGGGAAAAAAAGGATGTCAATTTTGTTTGGCTACAATTTTGCAGAACCATGCAATTGTCAGTTAAAATGACGCAGTGCTGTTTGGCAAAAAATGGCCTGGTCAGGAAGTGGGTAAATCCTTCCGGTCCTTAAGTGGTTAAACCAGAAAAGCAGTTTTGTATTTAAAAAAAGTCCCTGAGCCTTTCCAAAAACGCAGAGGTACAAAAATGCATTGATGTGATGTGAACGCATGTTAAAAATAATATCCTGCGTTTCTGCAAAAAGCATGGTGTTAATGGAACCAAATGACTCTTTTAGTTCATTGATCTTCCTGCTCTCAAGTACTTTCTGCCTGAATGGGGGGTCCAGGCAAACAGCACTACTGAGTGTCCTGACATTGCACCCATGACTTGCTGATCAGGTGCAATGCTCTGAAGGCTCCTTAGAAAAAAAATAAGCACTTTCTCGACCTAAAAAAATATATGTATTGATCGCATCCGCACTGAAACTGCATGGTACTTTTGCACCATGCCATTCTAAGCACGCGAAAATACGCTGTCTTCAGATGTGTGAGGGTGGCATTAAAAATGACTGGGACCTCTGCGCGCCTGCTAAAGCGCAACACCGGTGGAAGGTGTGCGATTTACACGCATTCCTGCACGTGTGAACCTAACCTTATGGGAAAGTCAGACATATAAGGCTGGTTTACATCTAGGCGATCCAACTTCAGAGGCAACTTTGCTAGGCGATTTGAACGCGACTTCAGAGCAACTTTGGGCGACTTACAACGCGACCTGAAGCAACCTCCATGCCAGGCGACTTTGACTGTGGCCAATCAGAGAAGAGAGAAATTATTTTTTTTTTACTGTAAAGTCGTTTCAATATAGACGGGGATCCAACTTGGAGGCGGCTTCCATTGAATTGAATAGAAGTCGTCTTGAAGTAGTACAGGAACCTTTTCTGAAGTTGCCACGACTTGAGTAGTATATTAAGACAGCTCCCATTCATCTCAATGGGATTTCTCATGTCAAGCGACTTGAGGCGACACAAGTCGCCTGGACAAGTCGCCTAGGTGTGAGCTGGCCCTTAGCGCATTGCAATGCGTTTTTTTTTAAATGTGCAGCCGTGTAGTTTGACCCACAGGACAACATGTGCAGCTTGCCCCAGCCTGTGTTATTAGCACACACCAAGTTGCTGATTGTGTTGTCTATCCCCCCAGCCTTTGTTATGCAACAGGTGAAATGATCAGCCTATGGACACAGGGGGGAAATCCCCTGCAGCTCTGGAATGTTTATGGCATCAATAAAATTGTAAAAATGTTGACTCTGTCACTAGATTGTATTTACAAATCAAAGATAAACCTTTAAATCCAAATAAACACAGCTTTAATGTAAATGCTACATAAAATAGTATCGGTGTATTGGATTAATTCAGCGCAGCACAGGTTGGATGGAGTACAGTTTACTTAGTGATCAGTCAATGCACACTGATAAAAGGCCAGCCCAAATTCAGAGGTCCCAGATAAAACTCCAACCTCGCCTACTTCCACAACTGACGTTATAGACAGGCAGAATCGCAGCAATTCCAGCACAACACGCTGTGTTTGGGCATCATTATCCTTCAATGGCACCCAAAATGCAATGCGATTCTGCTGCCATTGTCAAGTGCCACCTTGCCAAACCGCACCTTCATAAATCATGTGAAGCTTCTCGCCTGAAGAGCAGCAGGAGCTTCTTTGTGGGTGACGGGCAGAATCCGGTGAAAATTGCAAACTCAAAATTGTGCGGCGGGAACGCTCTCGTTCCTGCCAAGCAATGATGTAAATGGGGCCTCAATCTTTCTAAACCTGGCCATACACAGCCTGAATTTTGGACGGTTTCTGCTGAAATTTGAGCTGTGGGTGACACGGTTGCCACCACCTGGCTCAACAAACAAGTTGAAGGTGCAGATGCAGATACTGTTGGGGTATTCAGGGGGCATCCAATCAGATGCAGATACTGTTTGGAGTCCCCCCAAATAACCCAACAGTATCTGCATCTGATTGGATTGCCCATGAATGCCCCAACAAGGGACTGCATCTGAATGGATTCCCTCTGAATAACCCCAACAGTATCTGCATCTGATTGGATTGCCCATGAATGCCCCAACAAGGGACTGCATCTGAATGGATTCCCTCTGAATAACCCCAACAGTATCTGCATCTGATTGAACTCCCCCTGAATACCTCATCAGATACAGACACTGTTGGGATATTCAGGGGGAATCCAATTAGATGTAGATACTGTTTGGAGTCCCCCCCGAATACCCCAACAGTATCTGCATCTGATTGGATTGCCCCTGAATGCCCCAACAGTATCTGCATCTGATTGGATTGCCCCTGAATGTCCCAACAGTATCTGCATCTGATTGGATTCCCCCTGAATACCCCAACAAGGGACTGCATATGATTGGACTCCCCCTGAATACCCCATCAGATGCAGACACTGTTGGGATATTCAGGGGGAATCCAATTAGATGCAGATACTGTTTGGATTCCCCCCCGAATAACCCAACAGCTAAGGGGGACTT
>BLSH010048066.1:702690-726060 GCA_018402905.1 Glandirana rugosa | reverse complement strand
GTAAAGAGCCATTTCATTGGCTCATTTACCCTGATCGGGAACGGGCTGTGTCCAAGGGACATGCCTCGTCCCCGATCGCCGCGCTGCGCGTCCCCGGGGACGCGCACGAGCCGCGGCCATGTGAAGCAACAAAGTGACCGGCTGTGATTGGACACAGCCGGTCACGTGGTAAAGAGCCAAATGTATTGGCTCTTTACCACGATCGGGGGGAGACACAACCCCCCGGCACAGAAGCGATCCGAGATCGCCGCTCTGCGGGCCCCCGGGGGCCCGCAGTAGGGGCGAGAAGCGGAGGACGTCATATGACGTCCTCCCGGATCGACGGCCAGTCCCTGCCGACGTCATTTTACTATACGTCGGTAGGGAACTGGTTAACAATGGAGTCTATGGGAGGGGGACACCGTTCTCCTGAACCATAACCGATAAAAATACAAAACTTGGGTCACATAGAGAGGGTCCCTTGGACAACAACTGGTCCAGGTTCATTGTGAGGTCTTATTGCAAGCATTGGGTGAGGCTGTGCTGCCTGTGCATTGTTTTTTTAACCCCTTGGATTCCACACTAGCATGCATTGCACACTTCACTTCACTTGAATGGGCCATGTTTGGCAGGCTACACCTGGTAAGTGTGACAGGGTGTATAATTCCTACTGCGACTGTAACATGTGTACACCCCTGGCCAGTGGGCGGATGTGGTGGGATGGCCAGTGGGTGGGCCCTGGGGAATGCTGGTGGTCAGACGGGGGGCCCAGGTCTAAAGCTGTGTGAGTGGCCCCAAAATTTCTGATGGCTGCCCTGCCTCTATGGTAAGAGAAATTAAATTCAATAAATGAATGGTGTGAGCCAGGAACAGTAAGGCTTGGAAGAAAAGGCCTAGATCAGGAGTCCCCAAACTTTTTGGCACCAGGGACCGGTTTCATGGCAGGCAATTTTCCCAACCCTCCTTAACAGCTCAGTTCTCCCTTCATATTAGTGTCCACAGTCACCTTTTACATCACATCCCCCTTTACATTACAGTGCCCCTTTACAATGCAGTCCCCTTTACTTTGATGTAACAGGGACTGCTCTGTAAAGGGGCATTGTAATGTAAAAAGGGGCTGTGGTATAAAGGGAATACTGCATTGTAAGGGGGGCACTGTGGTATAATGGGGGGGGGGGGCTGTGGTATAAAGGGGGCTAAAAAAGGAATGATTACAGTGCCCCTTTCCAATGCAGTCCCCTTTATATTACAGTGCCCCCCTAGCAATCACAGCCTCCTCCAACACAGTGCCCTGCAGTTTGCACCCCCCCTTTCCTCTCTAACATGACACTTCCCCGTTCCAATCTCTGCTTTCCCTGCACAGGACCCCTACCTTTGACAGGGCAGAGGCTGTTAGCAGTCCATGTGTCCTCTCCCTGCTCCCCTGCCCGCCCTGACCGACAATGTTATCCTATCAGCAGGGCAGTGGGCGGGAGGGGATCCCCATTCGAATGTGCAGCTCCTCCCGCCCCCTGCCCTGCTGATAGGATGACATCATTGGGTGAAGGAGCAGGGAGAGGACACATGGGCATGGTTGCACAGCAGGAGGTGAGCGTTGACCGCGGGTTGTGATAACCTTGTGCAGACCATGGTTACTGCTCACGTCCTGCTGTGCAGCCCGGTCATCAACAGGCCTCAGCTAGGGTTGCCACATCATCCCTTTAATCCAGAACACATATGAATTACACAGGTTCTGATGCTAATTTATTGCAGATAAGGTACCAAGTGAGTTTATTTACCACCTTAACCTGTACAGGTCCGCGCTATTGACAAAAGACGTCAACAGCGCGGACCTGAAAATCCGGGTGGACGTCCGCCCCTTTACACGCCCCCTGCGCGCACTTTGCAGCGGCGCGCGCGTGCCGCCGCCGCACGCTGCGTGGGCGTGCCCGCGGGTCGGGCGGACTCGATGTCCGCTCCTGACCCGCGATCGCCTTACAGAGCAGTAGAACGGGGAACCGCCGATGTAAACACGGCGGTTCCCCGTTCTGTGACAGGGGACAAACAGATCTACTGATCCCTGTCACTGGGATCAGTTAGATCTGTTATGTCCCGACCAGCCCATCCCCCCCACAGTTAGAACACACCCAGGGAACATTGTTAACCCCATTCACTGCCCCCTGCTGGTTAACCCCTTCACTGCCAATGACATTTATACAGTAATCAGTGGACATTTAAATTTCTGATCGCTGAATAAATGTCATTGGTCCCAAAAAAGTGTCAAAAATGACCGACATGTCCGCCCGGATATCAAAGTCCCGATAAAAATCGCAGATCGCCGCCATTACTAGTAAAAAAAATAATAATAATAAAAACGCCATAAATCAATTCCCATAGTTTGTAGACGCAATAACTTTTGCGCAAACCAATCAATAAACGCCGATTGCGATTTTTTTTACCAAAAATATGTAGAAGAATATAAATCGGCCAAACCCAATAAATAATTTTTTTTATTTTTTTTATTTTGGGATATTTATTAGAGCAAAAAGTAAAAAATATTGTTCTTTTTTCAAAATTGTCGCTCTTGGTTTTGTTCATAGCGCAAAAAATAAAAACCGCAGAGGTGATCAAATACCACCAAAAGAAAGCTCTATTTGTGGGGGAAAAAGGACATCAATTTTGTTTGGGTACAACGTCGCACGACCGCGCAATTGTCATTCAAAATGCGACAGCGCTGAAACCTGAAAATTGGTCTGGGCAGGAGGGGGGTTTAAGTGCCCAGTAAGGAAGTGGTTAATAAGCCACAGAACCTGTGTAATTAGTATGTGTCCCTGATTAAACGGATGATGTGGCAACCCTAGCCTCGGCCCGGGGGAAATGAGGCAGGCTCTGTCTGACTTGCTGTAGCTTCTAATGCACACTGTGAGAAGTTTAAAGTGTTCAGTGAAATCAAGCATTTTTAGTACAGGAAAGGAGCCTGGATAACCTGGAGTTCAGCTTTGATCAAATCTTTTTTTTACATAAGACACTTTCTTTTCATGGACAATGGATGAAATGTTAATATGGGGCTGCCTTAGCAAATAACCTTAGCTATGGAAATGCATCTCTGAAATCCAGCAAAGACCTGAATATTGTGACATATAAAAAGAGTACATTGAAAATGTCATTCACCTATACAGTAATAATGCATTATTTCACTATGCAGACTTCCTTAATAAATGTAAACCTCTGCGGTGTCATATAATGTAAACAGGAACTAATTTATACAATAAACTCTGTACTTTCTATCCAGGAAGGGAAGTGGTGTCAGCATTTCCTCTGAGAATAATTGTAATATCTGGGTATTTACTAATGCTTCCTTTTTCTCTTTGGTCTTTTCCCATTTCCTTATTTTCAAGGCCACAGAAGCCTAATGTGCTGCGTTCCAACCTTTAACAGCCTAGAGTGGAACCTTTGTACTTTGTGTTATCTGGTTTTGTACAATTCAAGGAACTTGCAATCAGCATGATGATCTTTTCAATTCTGCTACTGAAAAATGCAATTTTTAAAAAAAGAAATCCACCTTTGGAGGTCAGGCAAGGCTGCAGTAAATAAAAGAGACAATGCAAAAAAAAAATGTCAAGGTAGCAGAATGCACAGCATGGAAAAAGTTATATTGAACCCCAAAACAGAGGTTGTAGCTTATCCTCTGAAACCCTCTGCTTGTGTGCACCTATCTTGGGCTTAGGTATTTAATCTCCATTTTTCATATATATTTACCTGATTGGTATCGTCACCTTTCCTTTTCCACTGGAACAGAACCAGGAGCTAACAAGTTTAGATAGCCAGTCTGTTTTCCCTACATTAGTCAACTAAAATCTTTTATAGCAAAGGTGTCACTGGGATTGCTACCTTCCTGGAGTTTGCATGTTCTCCCTGTCCCATGTGGGTTTCCTCTGGGTACTTTGGTTTCCTCCCACACTCCATACACATGCTGGTAGGTTAATTGGCTCTTGTCTAATTTGGCCCTACTATGTGTATGTATGAATGTGAGTTAGAGACTTTAAAGTGTTAGTCCACCCTAAAACTAAAATCCCTGCATCTACAGACATGCAAATTCTAACACTAACCTATCTAGCCCTGTAAAGAAAAAATGAGTATACATACCTTTTCTGAAGCCGATCCGACCCGATCTCCAGCAGCAGAAGCTCTGCAGAGGACACAGCCGACAATGACTATGAAATGAAATGTATGGAGAGTGACATCACCCATAGACTTACTATGGGGCTTCCATTGTCAGACGTGTCCTCTGCTCTTGCCTCCACAGCAAAACCGCGGCTGACAGCTCAGCATGGGATCGGGTCGGGTCGCCTGCAGAAAAGGTATATATACTGATTTTTTTCTTCACTGGGTTAGATAGGTTATTGTTAGACAATCAATGTCTGTAGATGCAGGGATTTTAGTGTTAGGATGGACTTCTAATTTAAGCCTGGTACACACTTTGAGTTTTGTTTCACTCACCCCAGCGGGTTGAATGAAAGAAAAAACTGTCAGCTCTGGTCGGAGCCGCTGTTCTAACTATGCCCCCCTCCCAAAACAATTTGATTGCGCTCTCCGCCATTGGCTGATTGGGAGTCGGTCGGTTGCTGGTTTGGCCAGCTTCTGTCGGGCAGGGCCGAATGTCAGACGTTTTTTTTTTTGAACCGGCCGATGTCTCCCAACATTCGGCCCGTGTGTATGGGGCTTTAGACTGTAAGCTCCTTGAGGACAGGGACTGATGTGAATGTACAATATATACAGTTGTGCTCATAAGTTTACATACCCTGGCAGAATTTATGATTTCTATGCCATTTTTCAGAGAATATGAATGAGAACACAAAACCTTTTCTTTAACTCATGGTTAGAGTTTGGCTGAAGCCATTTATTATCTCTCAACTGTGTTTACTCTTTTTAAATCATAATGACAACAGAAACTACCCAAATGACCCTGATCAAAGGTTTGCATAGCCCAGTTCTTAATGCCGTGTATTGCCCCATTTAACATCAATGACAGCTTGAAGTGTTTTGTGGTATTTGTGGGTGAGGCTCTTTATCTTCTCAGATTCCTCTTGGCAAAAAGCCTCCAGTTCCTGGAAATTCTTGGGCTGTCTTGCATGAACTGCATGTTTGAGATCTCCCCAGAGTGGCTCAATGATATTGAGGTCAGGAGACTGAGATGGTCACTCCAGAACCTTCACTTTATTCTGCTGTAGCCAATGACAGGTCGACTTGGCCTTGTGTTTTGGATCATTGTCATGTTGGAATGTCCAAGTACGTTCCATGCGCAGCTTCCTGGCTGATGAATGCAAATGTTCCTCCAGTATTTTTTGATAACATACTGCATTCATCTTGCCATCAATTTTGACCAAATTTCCTGTGCCTTTGTAGTTCACACATCCCCAAAACATCAGTGATCCACCTCTGTGTTTCACAGTAGGAATCGTGTACCTTTCAACATAGGCCTTCTTGGCCCTCTTGACTCCTCTCCAAATGTAGCATTTATGGTTGTGGCCAAAAACCTAAATTTTGGTCTCATCACTCCAAATTACTTTGTGTCAGAAGGTTTGAGGCTTGTCTCTGTGCTGTTTGGCGTATTGTAAGTGGGATAATTTGTGGCATTTGCAGTGTAATGGCTTTCTTCTGGCGACTTGACCACGCAGCCCATCTTTCTTTAAGTGCCTCGTTATTGTGCATCTTGAAACAGCCACACCACACCCATGACTCAGAATTCAGAAATATCAGTGCAGCACTGGATGATAGATGCAAGGGTCTGTCAGGAGTCCAGAAACTCATTTACCTTTTGTACACACACACTAATTACAAGCAAACAGATCACAGGTGAGGATGGTTACCTTTAATAGCCATACAAACCCCTTTGTGTCAACTTGTGTGCATGTTATCAGGCCAAAATCACCAGGGTATGTAAACTTTTGATCAGGGTCATTTGGGTAGCTTCTGTTGTCATTATAATTTTAAAAGAGTAAACACAGTTGATTGATAATAAATGACTTGAGCCAAACACTAACCATGCGTGCAAGATACGTTTTTGTATTATCATTCATATTCTCTGAAAAATGTCCAAGAAATCATAAATTATGCCAGGGTATGCAAACTCATGAGCACAACTGTATGTACAGTGCTGTGTAAATAATAGAGGGCGCTGTATAAGTAATTGTAATAAATAAAATAATAAATAAAATGAGAAAATGACAGTAGGGTAGGGTAGAGAGAAAACTGTGGCACTAAGCATGTAAATTCAAGCAGCCTGAGGGTGTGTGTGTGTGTGTGTGTGTGTGTGTGTGGGGGGGATGGGGGGGGGGGGGCGATTAGTAGTATACGTCCGACAGTGGTATAGGATTAGGAGATCATAGTGTGAGAACAATGTGTTAATAGAGTTTCATGTACAACATGTTGACATTCTCCATGAAATCATCTTACATGCTGTTCTACCCTTCCAATAGTCATGTATACAAAGATGCAAAGATCCCTCTAGTGTCTAAACAACTAATACAACAGACCCCAGTCAGCAGGTCATAGGGGTGAGGGTTTTTTTTCATTAAACTTCTTCTCTATCAGAGAGCCACACTTTTACGTAACAACATTTCCTTCTGTCACTACTTCCTATTTTGTAACCTCACTGAAGTACCCCATAGACAGCCTCTGATATGCATTGTTATCTAAAAGTATATCATTACATTTTGGTGTGAATCTCTTGTGCTGCTCAAATTCCAATAAATTTGATCATCATGACTTTTTTTCACTGTTTCCAACTTAATAAAGCCTCCAGATTACATGTACACAAATCCTGATGAAATATTTTCCACAAAAGCACATACTTTGTTAATAAAGATGCACAAATCGATTCTGTCCATAGGTTAGAATGCTATTCAGTAGATCTGATACATTCCAAAACTAAAAATGTTCTGATCATTAAAGATAACAACACCTTATGTGGTAAGGGAGGGATCACACATGAAAAGAATCACATGATGAGCCCAGGGCGAGCCGCACGACTATGCTTGGAAATGAAATAAAAATAAACTTTTAAACTGGAGGGTATAGATCTAGTTCATTCCACAAGATGACTGCCTGTGTCGGCTATTCCTTTAAGAAGGGAATGCTACCCTCCTATTTTGGAGACCTTAGAGACTGCTATAACCTCTGACTTATGGTTGATGAGATTTTTATGTAACCAGGAGAGAGAGCGTGATGGGGGTGGTTAGACATAAGTTGGAAGTTGAGAGTTTGAGTAGTTATTGCTGAACTGCACTAAGATGAGGAGCACTGTGCTTTAGCTTGGTATTCAGGGAGATACGTCATCACCACTGAGACCCAAATGAAAGAATTCCCTTTTGGGGGAACCAGTTCTTGGTTGGAAGTTGATAGTTTGGATTGTTAGTGCCAAACTGCACTACGATAAGGAGCACTGTTCTTTAGCTTGGTATTCGGGGAGATACATCATCACCACTGAGACCCAAATTAAAGAATTCCCTTTTGGGGGAACCAGTTCTTGGTTGGAAGTTGATAGTTTGGATAGTTAGTGCCGAACTGCACTAAGGTAAGGAGCACTGTTCTTTAGCTTGGTATTCGGGGAGATACGTCATCACCACTGAGACCTAAATGAAAGAATTCCCTTTTGGGGGAACCAGTTCTTGGTTGGAAGTTGATAGTTTTAGTAGTTAGTGCCGAACTGCACTAAGATGAGGAGCACTGTTCTTTAGCTCTGTAATAAGACAGATATGTCATCACCACTTTAGAAATTCCCTTTTGGGGAACTAGTTGTTACTCTTACAGAGAAGGCATCTCTGCTGTGCCAAATTTATCCTGGTAAGAACAAGTTTGCACTTTGATATGATGAAAGGAGTTAATGAGGAATTGCTGCTATAACTGAGAAACACGTCTGTTGAAGTGCAATCCAATCATGTAGACATCTACTTATGCCTATGCACCATTAAAGGTCCTGTGTATGTGGATGAAGAGGTAGGAGGTGAAAGATGGGGCTGCAAAGCATTTGCCTGCAAATAAGTGAGGAATACCTGAGCCATTCAGCTAACCTGAGGTCCTTTGTGAGTGAATTGGAAACAGATGCATAGCCTGGTTTCCTAACACTCACAATACTAGGGAGCAGCTGTCCCTAAAGTTAGGACCCCGGATTCTGGAGAAAAAAAATTATATTTTATGTACTCTGATGTACTCTGATGTACCGTCATAGAGGGATAATTGGTATTGAAATTGACTAGCCCTGCCTGGTGTATCCAGAGGGGTCCACCCCGTTATACCTGTGCCATTTTGGATTTCCTGTCATGTTTAACAGTTGCTTACAGATACTGTGGGGGTGATTTACTAAAAGAATATAGTATGTTCATTTTCAAAGTGTTTTTTTACCCAATAATGTGCAAGGAAAATTAATAATAAAAAAGTAAAGTAAAAACGAACATTTTTGCTTGCACTTGAGTGGGTGATTAAAGTAAGCACAGCTTCACCTAATTCACTAAGCTTAGAGAATTTTCAGTCAGCATAGTGAACAAGGTGAAGTTTTACTGACATCAATAATCCAATCATATGTGAACAAAAATCCTGTTTTGTAAATTGTCCTAGCATTGATTGGGTATTCTTCACAAAATTAATTCTCACTTTGTTTCATCTCATTAACTATCATCAGTGAAATTCACTTAGAAAGTGAATAAGCTCTAGTTCTTAAGTTAATCAGTGTCTATCAGTGGAAAGTATTCTTTGGCTTTCTTCCGATATAAAGCAATTTAGATGAAGTTCAAAGGGTGTTAGATAACTAATCAGACCAAATGACTTTTTTTCAGCATTTCAGAGGTTTGAGATTTCAAGTCTTACACCATGGGGTTATTTACTAAAACTGGAGAGTGCAATATCTGGTACATCTCTGGATAGTATCCTATCAGCTTATAACTTCAGCTTGTTTAATTAAGCTTTAAAAAAAAACAAAAAAAAAAACTGGACGCTGATTGGTTTCTATGCAGGGCTGCACTAGATTTTGTACTCTCCAGTTTTGGTACATCAACCCCCATGTCTTTATGCATTGGCCTTAGATACAAATGATTTTCATATGGCAATTGTACTTTAAATTCCTGCTGTGTGAGGCTCACAACATTGTTATAAATATTGTTGGGATGTGCACCCACCGCATGCACAGTCAATATGTTGTTAGGAGTGGGGCTGGGAAGCAGTAGCGGCTGGTGTTTTTTGTTTTTTTTTGGGGGGCAGCAAGTAGCCACCCCTCCTGGGCGGCGTGGCACTTACACCACTACCACCCACCCCCTTTGTCTGCAGGTCAGTCCAACACTTACCCCATCAAGGGGGCGGGTGACGGGCAGTGGCTCCTCTGCTCCTCATCTCCTGCTCTGTCCTCTCCTCCATCTTCCGTGCGTCTCCTCCTCCTAGGCGCTAAGCATCCAATAGGATCGCCTGTCCTTTCAGCCAGTCGGGTGACAAGTCTCAGACCAGCTTCCAGATTGGCCAGGAGGAGGATCAGTGTTAGAATAGAGAATATTTCTTTGCTATTCTAACACACCTGGGTGGGCTGAGAGCACACTCTCTGGGCCCCAAGCCTATCCTATTTTGAAGCCTATTAGAGCCTTTGGCTCTAATCAGGTGCTTCAGAAAACAGTCACTGTGTCCTTAACAACAAATGAGTCATCAGCTGTCAGCGGGCTTCCCCTTTTTTATGGCCAATACCCTTTTTATGGCCAATAAACTTGCATATAACAAATCTCAAAAGAAATCACGCTATAAAAAATTAAGTGTAAATGTGCAGCTACTTCAATATCAAAAATGTATATAATATAAGGTGAATCATTAAATAAGTTCAGTGATCACAATAAATTCACAGTAGCGCATAAAGTGCTTACATATACAAAAAAGAGAGACTATGCAGGTGTAGTTCATAAATAGGAACTAATATGTGAAAAATAGTCCTTCTTTAAATCAAATAACGCAAAAAAATGTAGAGTCCATCACCAAAGGATGAGGTATATAACTATTCATATGTGAATAAAGTGTGTAAATCACCAATCCACCACCTTTGTGTGTTTAACACCCTAATGGAATAAGGCTCACCAGATGTTGAAATAAGAGCGTATCTCTGATAATCCTTGCTCCAGCAGATATATCATCACTCCCAGATACTCCGGAACACCATACAAAAGATCAGATGTTAATCAAATAAGAGCGTATCTCTGATAATCCTTGCTCCAGCCGGCTACAAGGATCCGCTCTTTGTCAACACTTCCGGCTTGGGGTAGGAGTGCAAGTGAGAATTCGCGGGGGATTTCAGCATCCGCAATTCCATTTTCTGTATGCGTTTTATGATGGGAGTTAGCTGAATAGAAGATCTTTTGGATGGTATGCCTGAGTATCTGGGAGTGATGATATATCTGCTGGAGCAAGGATTATCAGAGATACGCTCTTATTTGATTAACATCTGGTGAGCCTCATTCCATTAGGGTGTTAAACACACAAAGATGGTGGATTGGTGATTTACACACTTTATGCACGGATGAACAGTTATATGCCTCATCCTTTGGCGATGGACTCTTTACATTTTTTTGCATTATTTGATTTAAAGAAGGACTAATTTTTCACATATTAGTTCTTATTTATGAACTAAACTGGCATATAAGCCTTCAAAATGGGGAATTTTTCAAGTTCAGATCCCGTAGACTTCAGTGAGGTTCAGTGTCCGGGTCCGAATTTTTTGCGATGTTCGGCTGTTCTGGTGCGTACCGAACTGGGGGGTGTTTGGCCCATCTCTAGTTATAACTATGTGATTATTTACTCCATATAAAGTCTTGTGTATAGAAAGAAATACAAAAAAGGTCTATGTTGTTCATTGCAGCATATAACATTCTTCATTTGCCACTTGGAAAGGTTGGTTACTGGCCAGAGAGCTTTTTAAGCGGAACTATAGCGCTTTTGAGCACCACAAACCAAAAGTGCTATTTAATTAATTTTTAATATTGAAAGCAAACATATCCATCCATATCTCCATGCTTCACTTTGAAAAACACCCCCTGGCATTTCTGGCCCTGGCCATCTTGAGTAAGGGCGGATAATTCATGTAGTATTGACTTCCTGGAATCCATCTGCCCTTAGCTCATGTATGCAGGCAGGAGGGTGTGGTTAGCTGAGAAAACCTCTCATCCCCTCCTGAAGACTCTTGGAATGTATGACATATTCTGCCTAGGAAACCAAGAAGAAACTGAAGTAATGTAAAAAAAATATATAAAACAAGTAAATATGATATACTTTCCTATCTATTTACTAATGCTAGCAGCATAAGGATTAAAAATAGTCAATGCTGATGAAACCTTGTATTTTTATGAGTGAATGTAAGACTTTCTCTGATTGGTCGAGGTGGAGAGGAAGGCAGATAGCATCACAAATTCCACCTTGGCTATTCAGAGGAAGTCTTTTATTCATTCATAAAAATACAAGGCTTCCTCTGAAAGGCTCAGAAGTAGCCTGTGAAGCTGCTTGAAATGCAGCACTGCATACTATTTGTAGTAGCTAGTGTTACTGTAGTAAGATATAAAGCTGACAGCGTTTAAGAACTTATTCATGGAAATAGTTCATTTGGGCCAGCTTGGCCCAAACAAACTATTTGAAGTGAACGGTAACCTGGACTGAAGCCTAATTAATACACAATCAGAAAATCTTGTGAAAAATACCACTTTTGAAGCAATCGTACGATAATCTGATCATTGGTACACAGTTTTCGAGATCCGACCTGGACAGGTCGTGTGAAATTATCAGATGGGAAATGCACGAAAATTTTTCTTGTACAATACCAGATCGTATGATTTTCGTTTAACCTCCTTGACGGTATTCCCGAGTGTGGCTTGGGGTGAGTTTTCACTGCAAATAGCAGTAACCCCGAGCCACACTCGGGATTGCATCGCTAGATCCAAGGCTGGGTTACTTACCTTGTCCCCTGGATCCAGCGATGTCCCCCCGCTGTGTCCGCGGGCTGTGTCCTCCACCCGATGCCTGTGTGATGCCAGGCTCCGTTCCCTGCGAGCGTCGCGTCACACGGGGGCCTAGCCTGGCGGGAAATTCAAAAAGTGAAACACACAGTGAATATACAGTACACTGTAATTAGTAAGATTACATTACTGTATGAAATCATTTCACATCTCTTTTGTCCTTAGTGCTTTGTCCAGTGCCCTGCATGCACTTTTATATTATATATGCCATTCTTTCTGCCTGGAAACTTGAGAACGTCCATGGCATAAAAAAGCGTCCCTTTACGTCAAAAGTGTTTATTGATCAGCTAGAAAACAGCGATAGTAAATAAAAATCATTTGCAGATTTTAGTGATACAGATTTTTGGGGAAATTTATCATCAGACACTGAAAGTGACGACAGCGACCAATCTGCAACTGAGCAAATTTCAGTGTTTTTGACTTGATTACATTATTGAATACATTTTATTATTATTATATGATTATTTTTAATAATTATTTATAGTTATTTATTATATTATATATATATTTTTCATATTTATTATAATTTATGATTTCGTTATTTCAAACTTTATCATACCCGGGATGTCTTCTAGACTCTTGTCTTAAGTGAGTTATTCCTAAGAATTACAGGCCTACAGTATACAATGCCAAATTTCTTTGAGACGCAAAAATCTGACATAATCATACCGCCAGGGAGGTTAATCAGTACAGTTATCATCCGAAAATACAGTGCAAGTACAATACAATACATTACATCATTTACAAATTTTATTCTGTCATACAAAGAATTTTCATAATTTTAGTAACCTCTTCATTTTTGTTATAGAGACTTGCATGCAAAAAAAAAAAATGGACGATCATTCGTCAGATAATCTCACCCTGTGTACCAGGCTTTAGGCTTTAAAGCAGAACTAAACCCATCAATTTAAGTGTTTGGCAAAACAATTACATTCAAGACATGCTATGAATGATAACTGTCACAATTGCTTATGCTCTAAACCAAACTGTCAAGCCATCAAATGGTGTCATAACTGATAACGTGTGTAGTACCATGGCAGCTGCAGATCAAACACAGGCTAAGATGGCAGCTTACTTTGCTGTAAAAGAAAGGAGGGTTTATAATAAGAGTTTTACTTTAACCCTTTCACTGTCAGGTCTGTACATCATACAGACCTAACGGAGGGGGTATTACACATAATCCACCTGGTTGGGCGGCGGTGCCCCCGCACGCGCGCTCCCGCCATGCTCACCAGGCTCCGCTTGCCCATCGGCGGGCCCGGGATGTCCATGGTGGGTGGTGGCGTGTAGAGAGGTAGGAGAAGAGCGGATGCACGTCTGCTCTCCTACCCTTCTTGCAGTGACCCAGAAAGCAACGTCTCTGAGGTCACGTTCTCGGTGTCCCCCGCTCGCTTTGCCGGGAATGGATGTTTTGCAATGTGATCTGCATTGCAAAACATTCAGTGGAGTACAGGGGAGACATGCAGGGCCTTTTAGACCCTGCATATCTCAATAAAGAGAACTTGTCACCAAAAAACATCAGATAGGGGACTTTTTGTCCCCTATGTGATTTAAAAAAGAAAAGTTAAGTAACAAAAAAATATTTTTTTTTGCAAAAAATAAAGTTACACCCAAACACATAAAATCCCCACCCCAAAAAAAATTTGAGGCCCCCCCACCCCCCATATAGGCATGGGGCGCCTACGCATGAAAACGTTGATTGCGATACACATGTTACATATCGCTGCTTACGCCAGAGTGAGAGCAATAATTCTAACAAAAGACCTCCTCCATAACACTAAACTGATGCCTATAAGGGGCTTCTGAAGCCTCACCCATAGAAAATATAGGGTACTGAAGTATGACGCCATTTCACAGGGCGCACAAAATATAGGGTTTGGCATGTTGGGTATCAATTTACTCGGCGCAACCTCATCTTTTATATTTTACAAAAAATGTGGATAATTTATTGCGTTTATTTGCCCTACAATTTTTTTACTAAACTTTAGCATTTCCTAGACCGATATCATATGACATAAAAAATTGGAACTACCACTATTCTATTCTCTTATTCTGCTTTCAGAAAAAATATATAATGTTTGGGGGTTTTGTATAATCTTCAGGCCCAAAATGATTTTTTAAACATGTGTGCCAAAAACGCAAAAATGGCCCTGGCAGCAAAAGGATTAAAGCATAACTCCACTTTTGTTGAGAAAAAAAACATTTCCCTCTGGGTGATCTATGTACATTGCAAGGATTATAACAATCTTTGTTGCACATTCCTACCTTTTGTTATTCTGAAGAAATCCCTCTGTGTTTGTCTGTGTTCCTCTGTACTGAGTGGGCTAATGGGAGTGGTTTCATAATTAACTGTCAGGTGTGCAGCTGTAGGGCATTAATGAGGAAATCTGCTGGGCCTGCATCCCTTTAGATGTGTTCTTACTGAAAGTATCTCTCCAAAAATGACATTTGTGTTGCAGGGGATGCCTGAAATCTGACTTGTATCTTAGGCAGACTTCTGAGAAAATCAGTGAGCCAATCACATAAGCAAAAAATGATGTTTCTAGGGAGTGGTCAGTACACACTGTGTACAGAACAACTGCAGGTAGCCATATTTCACTGCATTTTCATAAAATTACAGTGGATGCAGATTGAAAAGGAAATGTAATTTTTAATAACATTCAATTACAATATGACTTGTGTCGCAATTATATGTGCTATATTATTTTTTCTTTATTTGCTATTTTTTTTCCCCACGAAAGGGGAGTTACCCTTTAAAAAAAGGTTTTATAGTTTGTCTAAACCCCTTTAACTGTCATGCTTACTGGAGTGCTTGACCTGTTACAGGATTGAGAAAATAATGGATCCACTGGCAGGATTAACAGGTAAAAACTATGTTACAGGGCAGATTCAGCAAAACAAAATCTTTTGTGTTAATGCTATTGACTGCATAATATATGTATTTTTTTTTCCATAGTCCCAATTTAAAGTTTATGTTTAAATTTTAGATCAAATACATTAATCACATAATTCTCAGTTCCACAGTCATAATAATTTAAGTATAATTAGGCAGCGTGCAAATTTTAAAAACATCTCAGGCTTTGAAGCCGTTGTTTAGGTTGCAGTCAATCAAGTAAATCTCTCTTCTTACTCATGCATTAGTGACACTAAAGACATTTCAGTTGAACAGAACACCCAGGGCAGATGCAACAGGCAGAACATTCCAACCAGCACCTGCTGCCTGATTTACAGGTTTCATGTGGGATAAACAGTCAAACAGTATTCCAACTGCGCTACCTGACTCCAGGCTTTTCCTGTTTCTAAACAAAGATCCCTATTCACTGCTCCTTGGGCTAAATATGCATTGTATCAAAGCTTTGACTTGTAAGCATGAATTATTGTTGTATGTGATGTGAAAAAATGTACATACCATATAGTATGTGGAATGCAGAGAATTTTACAACAAAGAGCACCATGCGCTTATATTGCCTCTTCAGGGCAGGCTGTGAATTCTAATGTTTCTACCCTGTTAAGGAAACCCATGCTGAGGGAAATTTGTAGGCTGCCATTGCTGGTCATTTTCATAAGCCTCGTACACATGGGGCGACGATCGTATACAACAGGTCGTACTAACGACAGTTGTATGTGATATCGATCGTTCGTATGCGCGATTAGAACAGTCGAACATACGACGGTTGCACAAGGGAGTTGTATGAGCAGACTAGAAAACTTGGTCGTACCAACAAGCACTCATACGACCGTTGTATCGTGTGTACAGAGCAGTTGGTACAACAAGTTGTATTGTGCAAAACATGCATGCTCCGAAGTCAGGAACGACTGGATGCTAATTACATGCCAAAATAAATAATAAAGCCGCGCTGAAAGATGTAAAAATAGTCCTCAATAAGGCATATATATATTTTTATATATATATTCACATTTTATATACATATCTTTTGTCTAGCGACCATGAATCAGAGATCTCAATTCTAGTGGGGGCTACTCCATATTGCTTTTAGAGTCTTAGTATTTTGGGACTCCTATTTCCATGGTTGCTAATGCCGCATCTGCTGCCTGGGTGAGGAGGGAATGTAACATATAATGACATCTATTAAGGGCTATTTTTCCAGGATGTAAAATGGCCGCCTACGCCTCGCACCTAGGTCATGCGGCATATAAATATGGTGACTCAGCGGCGCGCCCTATCCCCGGACGACGTCATCTGTGACGAAACGTATGTCGGGAGGGCGCGCTGACATCACCATCTGTTACGAATGTGCCAGCTTTCATTGTTTACACGCGTGGTTTTAAAGTGATCTATGTGAGTACCTTACTTTGTTTTAAAAACAATAAATTGGTAACTGTACTTCACTATATTGAGTCCTTTCTTCTCCTCGGCACGGACATGGGTATGGGATACCTTTTGCCTTATGTGTGAACCTGCCTTGATGTGAGCGAGCTGCTGCTAGGATTCAACTGTATCTGGCTGAGGCTGATTCTATGGGAACGCAGTGGAGCAGTGAGAGAATCCTATAATCATCATAAGCTGGGCTTCCATTACGGTGGTGGATTTACAGATTGTGCGGTGCACGGGGTGCTAGATCAGCATTGGGTAGTCCTTCATGCCTTATTGAGGACTATTTTTACATCTTTCAGCGCGGCTTTATTATTTATTTTGGCATTTTCACCTTCTAGCCGCTGCTCATTTATCTGGACTATAGCGCAGTTTACCTTTCTCTGATCCCTGCTAATTACATGCACCTGAACGTTCTTCTGTGGTCGTACGATCGTGCAGTGCAGTCAGTATGCTAGATACAACAGCCGACATACGATTTGCGATGATCGTCGTCCCGTGTGTACGTACACACGGGACGATGATCGTACGTACGATCGTCGCAAATCGTATGTTGCATAATGTAACTTGCATACTGACTGCACTACACGATCGTGCGAGCACAGAAAGAACGTTCAGGAGCATGTAATTAGCATCTGGCCGTTCCTGACTTTGGAGCATGCGTGTTTTGCACAATACAACTTGTTGTACCAACTGCTCTGTACACACGATACAATGGTCGTATGAGTGGTTGTTGGTACGACCAAGTTTTCTAGTCTGCTCATACAACTCCCTTGTGCGACCGTCGTATGTTCGACTGTTCTAATCGTGCATACGAACGATCAATATCGCATACAATGGTCATTAGTACGACCTGTTGTATATGATGGTCGTCCCGTGTGTACGAGGCTTTACTTATGATAGTACCTGGCTTTCTCTGGCTTCAGTCACTGACCTGGAAAAAGTATTCAGTAGGGATGGGCGAACAGTTCGGCCCAGGCATGAGTTCGGGCCGAACATTGGCTTTTTGCCCGTTCACTGAACAACCAAATTATTGGGTCGCTTGACCGTTTGTTCAGCCGAATGACCACATTGCTCTTAGTCCCACCCTACACTATAAAAGTATTCTTTCAATAGCGGCCAGTTTTAGTGTGATTTCGGTATGGAGAGAGATAGCACAGGGCTCTGTTCTGTGCTACTAGACAGTTAGTGTGCTATTGTGATTCTATTGTCAGTGTAGAATATTAGTTTAGTTTGAATCTAGGGATAGTCAGTGTGAGTGTAGTGAGTCATGACCACCATTCACCTTTACATTAGTGTAAATCTAGGGATAGTCCAGTCAGTGTAGTGTGACCACCATTCATCTCTATATATTAGTGTGAATCTACGGGTAGTTGAGTCAGTGTGAGTGTAGTGTGACCACCATTCATCTCTGTATATTAGTGTGAATCTACGGGTAGTTGAGTCCGTGTGAGTGTAGTGTGACCACCATTCATCTTTACATTAGTGTAAATCTAGGGACAGTTCAGTCAGCGTGAGTGTAGTGAGTGACCACCATTCATCTTTACATTAGTGTGAATCTAGTGACAGTTCAGTCAGTGTGATCGTTTAGCACCATATATTTCTTTGTGTTACTGCAAGTTTAACGCCATATATTTGTGTGTGTGACTGCAAGTTTAACGCCGTATATTTCATTGCGCTACTGCAAGTTTAACGCTGTATATTTAATTATGTTACTGCAAGTGTAACACCATATAGTTCTGGAAGAATGTATTTGGTAGTAGGTTTCATGGGCACAATTAACACCCAAAAAACTATTTTTCGGCACCTGTTTGACAGGTACATATCATTTCAATTTTTGACAGCAAGGCCAATTCTTGATTTCATCAAGAGTACCTCAATAGGGTTATGGTGTGAAGGCGCACCGACACCCAAAGCCCAATTTTTCTGCAGCTGTTGAACAGGTGCATATCATTGCAATTTTTGACAGCAAGGCCAATTCTTGCTTTCATCAAGAGTACCTCTTATAGGGTTACGGTGTGAAGGCGCCACCGACACTCAAAGCCCAATTTTTCCGCACACGTTACTATCTAAAGTCTGTGGAAGAGACACCAGAATTTATCCAAAAAAATCTCTAATCTTATTCCCAGTGCACTACATTGTGGCCTCATCATACACACGGGCTCCCCAAGCTGTTGCTTACAAAATAAAGAAAGCTTGCAGGGAAAATGTCATTTTTTTGGCTTTATAAATGCAATTATTGCTGCAGCAGCTTCTATACGCAGTACAGATGTGCCACTTTACAGCTTGACTAAAGGGACACCCCAGGCACTACAATGAAATGAATTTTTCATATTTATGCTTTCGCTTTAAGAGTCAATTAATCTCTGCTCATTTAAAAATGACGTTTTTTATTCATTGATACATGTCTGCCAGAGCAGTAACCGGACCCCCCATAACCAGTGTATGCCTAATTACTTGCATATACAGCTGTGCTCATTGGTTTACATACCCTGGCAGAATTTATGATTTCTTAACCATTTTTCAGAGAATATGAATGATAACACACAAACTTTTCTTTCACTTATGGTTAGTGTTTAGCTAAAGCCATTTATTATTAATCAACTGTGTTTACTCTTTTTAAATCATAATGACAACAGAAACTACCCAAATGACCCTGATCAAAAGTTTACATACCCCAGTTATTAATGCCATGTATTGCCCCTTTAACATCAATGACAGCTTGAAGTCTTTTGTGGTATTTGTGGATAAGGCTCTTTATCTTCTCAGATGGTAAAGCTGCCCATTCCTCTTGGCAAAAAGCCTCCAGTTCCTGGAAATTCTTGGGCTGTCTTGCATTAACTGCACATTTGAGATCTCCCCAGAGTGGCTCAATGATATTGAGGTCAGAAGACTGAGATGGCCACTCCAGAAACTTCTCTTTGTTCTGATATAGTCAATGACAGGTCGATTCGGCCTTGTGTTTTGGGTCATTGTCATGTTGAAATGTCCAAGTACGTCCCATGCACAACTTTCTGGCTGATGATTGCAAATGTTCCTCCAGTATTTTTTGATGACATACTGCATTCATCTTGCCATTAATTTTGACCAATTTTCTTGTGCCTTTGTAGTTCACACATCCCCAAAACAGCAGCGATCCACCTCCGTGTTTCACAGGCCTTGTTGACTTCTCTCCAAATGTAGAATTTATGGTGGTGGCCAAAAAGCTCAGTTTTGGTCTCATCACTCCAAATGACTTTGTGCCAGAAGGCTTAAGGCTTGTCTCTGTGCTGTTTGGCGTATTGTAAGCAGGATATTTTGTGGCATTTGCGTAGTAATGGCTTTCTTCTGGCGACTCGACCATGCAGCTCATCTTTCTTCAAGTGCCTTCTTATTGTGCATCTTGAAACAGCCACACCACATGTTTTCAGAGAGTCCTATATTTCACCTGTGGATGAGATTTTAGTTGGTCTACCTGACCATTGTTTGGTTTCAACAGAACCCCTCATTTTCTACTTCTTGATTAGAGTTTGAACACTGCTGATTGGCATTCTCAATTCCTTGGATGACTTTTTATATCCCTTTCCTGTTTTATACAGTTCAACTACCTTTTCCCATAGATCCTTTGACAATTTTTTTGCTTTCCCCATGACTCAGAATCCAGAGACTTCAGTGCAGCACTGGATGAAAGATGCAAGGGTCTGTCAGGAGTCCAGAAACTCATTGACCTTTTTATACACACTCACTAATTACAAGCAAACAGATCACAGGTGAGGATAGCTACCTTTAATAGCCATTCAAACCCCTTTGTGTCAACTTGTGTGCATGTTATCAGGCCAAAATCACCAGAGTATGTAAACGTTTGATCAGGGTCATTTGGGTAGTTTCTTTTGACATTATAATTTAAAAATAGTAAGCACAGTTGATTGATAATAAATGGCTTCAGCCAAACTCTAACCATGAGTGAAAGAAATGTTTTTGTATTATCATTCATATTCTCTGAAAAATGGCCAAAAAATCATCAATTCTGCCAGGGTATGTAAACTTATGAGCACAACTGTAAGCCTTCAAAATGGACACTTTTGTTTTTTCACGTTTCGGGTCCCATAGACTTCAATGGGATCCGGTATTCAGTTCCAAACATTTGCAATGTTCGAAAGTTCTGGTGCGAACCGAACAGGGGGTTGTTCGGCCCATCCCTAGTATTAAGATAAGAAATGTCAGAGTGATGTCAAAAATCCTAATCTGCATGCTTGCCTGAAGGAGCGAGTTAGAAATTATTGTATCCACTGGATCAGCAGGACAGCCAGAGAACTGGTATTTTAAAAAGCCAAGGTCAACAATGGCAACCTTTATACTTTCTCAGTACAGGTTAACTTTTATCTATGTTGGAACCAAACTTCATTATTACAAAGAAAATTCCATCTAACTTTGCAATGGAACAGAACACTGATCTGCACAATAATTACTAAGACTTCCATATATAGTCAAGTTCCAGCAGAAGATGCTGCCAGTTTTACCATCACCTGTAAAAGTAGAGCAGTAGGAGGGTAAACTTCTCAGCATTGAAAACAACATAAGTATGTATTACTGAGTGCAAATATTTTTCAATCTGTGACTGAGTATTTACATTTCAAAAGGTCAAATTGCTGAGGGTCCCAGCAAGATACAATTTAAGGGTTAGGCCTCATACACACGGACGTTTTTTGATGCCGGCGTTTTCTGATGTTTTTTGCAGCTCTCCATGTTAGTCAATGGCCCCATAAAAACGCCGACGTTTTTGAGCTGTAGATGGCGTCGGCGTTAGTAAGCTGAAACTAGAACCCACGGCCAGTGCGTTCTGAGGCTGTAACGTTTTGGCATTTTTTGACGCCGACGCCACAAAACGCCAACAAATGCCAACAAACGCCAACAAATGCCACCTAATATTGTACCGGCGTTTTCCGGCGTTTTTTGACGCCAACGTTTTTAGGTTGAAAAATAGTAGAGGGATGATTCTTTTTAAAAAACGCATATTGACGCCGACGCTCACTATCGCTCACAAACGCCGATGCATAACCCCGAAAAACGCAGACTTTTTTAGAAACGTCCGTGTGTATGAGGCCTTAATGGTGTTCTGTGCTGTAATAATTTTCTTTATTTTTCATATAACTAAGTGTGGTTTATGCTCTCACGCCTGTGACTTGTGTTATTGGTAATGTTTGGGTTTTAGAGCTGGTTTTCCATGAGAATAACCTGATTGGTAAATATGTTTAGATTAAAGGCCCGTACACACGGCCCGATTATTGTCCAACAACGGTCGTCCAACAGCCTGTTAGCCGATAATCCGATAGTGTGTAAGCACGATTCTACAGCCGATTTCCAATTGTCGTCCATCAGAAGTTGGACGACAAGACTAGAAAACTTGTGTTGGCCAACAAGGCAAAAAAAAAGTTGTAAGTGCAACTTCCATGCTCGGAATCCAGGAAGTGTTCGGCCGTGTAACCTGTGTTCGTACATCACAAATCACATTCACCTGAACTTCCTCGTCTCGTAACACGTCACAACGTTTGGCTTTGTTGGCCGATTACTTGACTCATGTCAGTACGCTTGACAAGCGCCGACTCCCAATTTGGACAAAAGTTGGACATTCGGTTGACCAATCATCAGCTCGTGTGTATGAGGCTTTAGTATTGTAATGTGATTGATATCTTGTGAGAATATTCTAACTTGTGAGGTTACCTCCTTTTCTCTGTAAAACCACCTTTTTTCCTGGTAACAAAGCCCCCCTTATGTTAAAAATCACTCTCCCTATACTGAAACCCATCCTTCTATTAACTTTGTATAAAACCTCTGATTCCGGAAGAATACAAGGAATATGCTTTGTCTCCATCTGATGGGTGATGTCTTTGTTTTATTCCCGGGGTGACCTCGTAAAGTGAGCATCCCAGCCATCCTGTTTTGAAGTCCCTTACAACAATTATGGCAATATAACGAATTAACTGCCACAGGATGTTACAGGTACTTTCAAATTGCATATTAAGTTTATTAATAAGAATAATTTGACCTGTACTTGTATCTGTAAAGTTCTGTGGTACTTATTTTGGTATATGGTTCATATGGAAGTTGAAGAAGATGAAGTTGTCTCCCAAGAGGACTGAATGCAAAGGATGAAGATTGGTAGACACAGTTAATGTGTAATGGATGAAGATTAGTAGATACAGTCAAGGTGTAAATAATGAAGATCGGTAGATATAGTCAAGGTGTATAGGATGAAGATCGGTAGATACAGTCAATGTGTAAAGGATGAAGATTGGTAGATACAGTCAATGTGTAATGGATGAAGATTGGTAGATACAGTCAATGTGTAATGGATGAAGATTGGTAGATACAGTCAAGGTGTAAATAATGAAGATCGGTAGATATAGTCAAGGTGTAAAGGATGAAGATCGGTAGATACAGTCAAGGTGTAAAGGATGAAGATTGGTAGATACAGTCAAGGTGTAAATGATGAAGATTGGTAGATACAGTCAATGTGTAATGGATGAAGATTGGTAGATACAGTCAAGGTGTAAAGGATGAAGATTGGTAGATACAGTCAAGGTGTAAAGGATAAAGATCGATAGATACAGTAAATGTGTAAAGGATGTAGATCGGTAGATACAGTCAAGGTGTAATAGAAGAAGATTGGAAGATACAGTCAAGGTGTAAAGGATGAAGATTGGTAGATACAGCCAAGTTGTAAAGGATGAAGATCAGTAGATACAGTCAATGTGTAATGGATGAAGATCGGTAGATACAGTCAATGTGTAGAGGATGAAGATTGGTAGATACAGTCAAGGTGTAAAGGATAAAGATCGATAGATACAGTAAATATGTAAAGGATGTAGATCGGTAGATACAGTCAAGGTGTAATAGAAGAAGATTGGAAGATACAGTCAAGGTGTAAAGGATGAAGATTGGTAGATACAGCCAAGTTGTAAAGGAGAAATGTATAAATGACATAGATAGCTAGAAATAGGAAATGTGGAACTGACATAGATGGTTAGAAGTAGGAGATGTGTAACTGACATAGATGGCTAGAAGTAG